>QMIH01001077.1:96077-113534 GCA_003987875.1 Clarias batrachus | reverse complement strand
TATATACTGTATATTTATACTGACATTTCAGCATCCTGAGAAAACACAAAATACAGTATAACAGCACTATATAGAAAGTTTAACTATATGTAGCACTCACTGTCACATGTGTTCTAAAAATTGTTAATTACGACAACTGTCGGCACGGGTGAAAGTACAGTAGGTCAGTAATGTCCATGTTACTGGAAAGAGTGAAGAGCAGCTGCCTGCCTAGACAACTTTCAAACCCAGTCATGGAAGCACTTTCAGCAAGAAAACACATCTGATAACGTTATATCATCTTGAACAACATGTTGTCCCATTGCCATTGCAATGAAAACTTAACACCCCTGAACCAAAGTTAATGCAAGCTACAGTACAAAGCTACTGTAACTAGGTGCACAGAGCTGAATCTCAAATCCCTCTCTAACCTCCAATCAAGGGCACTACTTAGGGTGTGGAACAAGGGATTGCACACCTTAGCACACTAGCTTTTTATTTTATGCTATTTGGAATTTAACTCAAGTTAGCTGATATTCTAAAGCAGAATAAGTGAAATCTCATAAGTTTCTCAGAACTGTTCACCACCTCTGTGGTTTATTCTCCTCACCCTTTGGCTACACAGTACCGGAAATAATTTACAACTACTTTCACCCCTGTGTTAATGGCTACTGCAACTGTCAGTCATCATCTCTGCTGGTCGAGGTTAATTAGTTACACCAGTCACGGAAAGATATGTGCTGACGGAGCAGAGCAAAATACTGTACCTGGTTGAAGAAACAAACAACTTATAACTGGTGATTACATGCTACATGCTGTTTGTGGAACTGTTGTGTTAAAGTAATACCACCCTGCCGTGCTGTTGTAGTGAATATCAGCACAGCTGTAATTACAGGCGTGCCGATGTTCAGTACAATAGCATGACTTTGTGTGTAATATTGTTAAAACATATTCTTCACTTTCAGGGGAAAAAAATGGGATTCTTGTGTTTTGCCTAAATAGGACCATGTGTGGGTGATTTATAGGGCTTGACATATTCATATGTTAGGGAGTGCTTTAAGCAAAATAATAATAATGATCTAGAATAACTAATACTCTAACTTTTTCTTTTTAAACATTGAATATTCATATTCTAGCGGGGCATTTGCAATAACTTGTAGATTGTCATTAGCCAATCAGCAAACAGCAAAGAAGAAAGCAATACCAGACTTCAGGACGTGACATCAAAGTGTCAAGTGCCTTAAAAAATTGGGGATTTGAAGCATGTCTCCTCTCCTCTGGGAGAAGATGACATCAAAACATGGTTATGTGGACCCAGGGCTATCAGTGGAACACATTTTAACCAGCACTCCTCCCTAAAGCAAGGCTGAGGCTGTATCCAATATAGCAACCCAACATTATCACAAAGTCATTTATGACAGTCGTGTTCCTTAATAACTAGGCATTAATATTTAATAACCATTACCATACTTCTTACAGTGACTACGCCTTGGTCTGGGGCAAGAGAATATTTTCAGAGGATATTACTGGCAATTCTTTTTCCGCATATCAGCTTTTAAAGCAAATAAGATAAATAATGAAGCACAATGGCAAGAATGAAAATATGACCAAAATAAAATAAAATAAATAAATCAAATAGAAAAATAAGAGACCGAGGCATATTGTGACTTAAGCGTGGGCAGTATCCTCCAAAAGCAGATAAGCAGATGTCCTCATTCTCACCAGCCACATTACCGCAAAAATAAGCAAGGATGTATCTACCGTAGCTGATCTCGTATACTGTAGCATCCCCTCTCTCTAGCTGAAGAAGGCCTGCTGTTAATACCTGTGATCACTCAGAGTGAAACTGTCATTTTCCTTTATTCGCAGCGGTGCCTTAGGTGCCTCCCAAAATCCTCCATGAGTTGGACTATTACTTTTCTATGAAATTCGACCAGCGGTTTTCCATGACTACTCCCGGTGTCACTTTGGACCAGGAATCTGGGTCTCGCACATCTTAACACACGCACCTACAAACCTCACGTAATTGTGCATAAATTACGCATGCAGTTGTTTTAATCTAATATTGCATATTAAATTGCTTTTCTGTGTCATCCAGAGTTAACAACGAATTCATTCTGTTTATTTGCACATAAAAATAAATGAATGTTATGAGGAATTGATCCTCATTGTATGACATCAAACTAGCGATGATTTCAGCACTGCCTACAACTCAAGCAAGCCACGCCCGCTAAACCCTAATCTGCATATAATAAAGAGCATGATGGCAAAAGTGACAAACAAAAAGGCAGAGAGTCAAACTTACATGACTTGCGTGCAGAATCCTCTACAAATAGAGATGAGATGTCCTCATCCACCCCGGCGTCGTTACGAGCGATGCATGTGTACGCTCCGGTGTCCTCGAAGTGAACGTTACTGATGTGCACCTCGCTCCCGTTAGCTAGGAGAAGACACAAAAATGGGACAATAGAGGCGAAAAATGAAATACTAAAAGCATAACAAATCACACGTGCACACACACACACACACACATTCATTCATGGCTTTAACACTTAGACACTTGAAGCAATTTCACTTCAATAAAACTTCTCTAATGGGACAGTTAGTGTGTTTTTGAGAGCAACTGAGAAACTCAGGCTGCTTCCAGGTTGTCATGTTGAGTCTTGTTTGAATAGCCAGCCTCAAGGATTGATTACAAGCCTACTGGGAAAGGTTTAAGAATACGAAAGATCTAGATCCTTAAAAAAAACATGTCAGTTATCCTCGCACATCAGGCCCTGGAGCAATATAAATCATCAGAGAAAAAGAAGATGTGATGGGTGCATCTGCAGCATCAAAGCAGACACAAGGCATCAGAACAGAAAGACTGAAACTTTGCTTCTGTTCATCTATGCACAGTCCTGCTCTGATCAAAAGTTTTCATGTTTTCAGCAGTCCACGATGCTGTGTGATATGAGGTCTCTAATTGTGAGTAGAGAGTGTAAGCAAGAATTGAAGAAAGAATGAAAGAACAAATGAAGAATAAAAAAAAGCATTAGGAAAAAAAAACAAAGAGAAAGGAAATATGAAAAGACAACGACAAACGGTAAGAAAATATAAAACAAAGAAAAAAGAAATGATAATTTCTAAGGAATGAAATTACATGAAATAACATAGAAAGATAAAAGAAAGGAAAGACAATAAGAAAGAAAGAAAGAAAGAAAGACAATTTAAAGGAAGAAAAATAGCCCTAAAAAAGCCATAAAACAGAGTAGAAAACAAGTACATAATTAAATCAAGCAATAAAAAAACAAGGTGCTGGTAGGAAGGATAGAGAATATTTGTATAGAAAAAAAAACAACAAACAAAAGCAAAATGGAAGGCAAAAAAGACAGAAGAAAGAAAGAAAGAAAGAAAGAAAGAAGGGAAGGAAAGTAGGGAGGTAGTCAAAATCATTATGAAATAAAAAGGTGATAAAATATTAAAAAAGAAAAAAAAAGTGGAAAGCAAGTAAGAAATTAAGTTTGAAAAGTAAAGAAAATAAAGAAAGACTTGAAAAAATAGAGAATATATTTAGAGGAAAAAAATAAGGAAGAAAGGCAAAATGGAAGGCTGAAAAGACAGAAGGAAGATGGAAAGAAAGAAAGAAGCAAGGAAGGAAATTATTAAAAAAATATGTTAAAGAGATAAATAAAAAAAAATGGAATACATGTATTGAGAGATAATATAGCAAAAAAGAAAGAAAGAAAGAAAAAAAGAAAGAAAATTTTAAGAAAGAAAAATCATCTTAAAATAGAGAAAATGCAAGAAAAGTGAGATTAGTTAAAATAATTGAAGAAGAAGAATGATTTTAAATACAGGAAAATAGAGTGTGGAAATGGAGAAAATAAGATTCTTGGGGAGGAAGGAATCCAAAAACATTATGAAATAAAAAAGTGACAAAATAAAACAACATAAATAGAGTATAACGCAAGTAAGAAATTAAGTTTAAAAAAAGTTAAGACAAGAAAGAAAGAAAAAAAAAGAAAGAAGGAAAATTATAAAAAAGAAGAAGAAAACCATGGAAAGATAGAATATCCAGTATGTAAATAAAAATAAAACCAAGAAAGAAAGGCAGAATGGAAGAATGAAAGGAAGGAAGGAAATGACAGTGAAAAGAGAAAAGTGAAAAAAATGCAATCAATGTAGTGAGATAGAACAGAAAAAGAAAGAAAGAAAGAAAGGAAAAATAGTTTCTATTCTATGGTATGCTATAATTCATAGTTTAATATGTATAGCTTGATCATAGTGTCACCTTGCAGTGTGAGCTGTTTGGATAGCTTAGTAGAAATGTCCATGCCGTTCTTCAACCAGGACAGCTGTGGATCAGGAATCCCCTCTGCATGACACCTCAGACTGGCAGTGACCCCCGGTTCACGAGCCTGACTCTCCGGATACACCCGGATCACAGGAGGAACTGAGGAAGAGGACGGAGACAGAGAGGATTAAAGCCTGAATCACTGAGTTCATAAGCGTGGGAAATTAATAAAATTATAGCTTCATGCATTTGCCATCTCATGGCTTTCTGCTCGTTGGGGATTAAAGAAAGTCCGGCTCTTTATTGGAACGGATGCCAATTTCATTTCCTGTCTGGAAGGAAAATGATCTCATTGACACGGCGAAAGCCTTGCAGCACCCTGGCAAATAAATGAGCTAGATAAACAGAGAAGAAGACTGCTGTAAAGGAGCCATCGATTTTTAAAATGAGCACCGGCGAGTTCAGGGGGAGACGCAGACCGGGGAGCGAGAGCAGCATGCGGGACCTTTCTGTAGAGCCTGGACCTCTGTGAAGTATCAAAACTATTGAAATGAGGTATTGTGTATTCGATGCACAAAGAGCAAAACCGCTACACTAGGAAAGAAGCTGAAGAACCCGGCTAAGACATCTGATATTGAACGTGACATGCAATGTTCGCTCGACGCAGACAGATGTATTGGTGTCAGCTCTAATTGAGGCCAGGCAGGAGGAGAGCATGACAGATTGGTGCATTAGACTGAGGACGTTTGGAGGGGACTGAGTGTGTTTCTCTTTTTTAATGCATGCGTGTTAGACCGCAAGAGAAGTGGGGAACATCCTCTACCATCTGCTCCAGCTTCCTGTTTCCCATAAGGGAATGCAGGGATGTGAGGGTGAGAGAGAGAGAGAGAGGAGAAAATGCAGATGACAAATGAGTGGCTGAGGATGAAGCAGGATGGCAGAGAGTGAGGAGTTCACTAGCGAGGTTATTATACACAGCTCAAAGGCAGATATTTGTATGAAAGAGATGAATTTATTATTTTTTTTTATAGGAAATGCCTGCTTTCTTTTTGAATAAAACTACCTTGAATTTATACTTTTCTAAAATGACAATTTATGACAAAATGTTTATGGACCACATACTCCACATAATCCATAGTGGTACTGGATTGTATTAGTCTTTATTCATTAATACCTGTACTGCTACAAAACAGATGATCTGTCAGGATATGTGCATTGTTAATGTGTACTAAACCTTTATTTCAAACTGTTTTATAGTCTCCAGGAAACTGCAATTACAATTGATATATTATTATTATTATTATTATTATTATTATTATTATTATTAGCAAGAATTTTCTAGCAATATACATTAAAATGTACCACATTTGAAGAGGCTTGCAAGATCATACCCCATAAGAGGGTATAAGTTTTACCCCTGGGGAACATGAGGTGCCCAAATTTGCCCCAGAGGCATATACAGTAATGGTGAAGGTACCTGTACTCCCCATTGGAACAGGACGGTCTCACAGTTGCATTCCCTGCTATGGTAACTTCCATAGGAACTTACTTTGAAAACTTGAAGCTAAACCTTACTGTGGATCCCGTTGTCATAGAGACATGGGAGTGAGTAAAGCAAAATGGGAAGTTCTGCCATGGCAAGCACAACTTACATTTTCTACGGAAAATGTACATCTCTAGTTATTATTATTATTATTATTATTATTATTATTATTACAATTCTACATAACTATCAATGTTACGAATGGAAGGAAACATCTCACATTTTCCCAGAGGCTGACATATACAACAATTTAAAACACTATAATCTAGCTATATCTTATTTAGAATAATTTAACATAAGATATTTTTTTCACTGAATAATTATACACTATAGAAGAAAATTCTAACTAGTCTATTTTCTAATTAGTCTAAATACTTATAATTAGACTTTCTATCTAACTGTGACGTAACTACAGTATACCAACTGTATAATAATAATAATAATAATAATAATAATAATAATAAGTAGATGTAGTGGAGGTGGAGGTTTCAATTATTATTATCATTATTATAATTCTTCTTCTCCTTGTTTTTCTTCTTATTGTACCAGTGGGGAGGTGAATAGGCACAAATAACTTTATGTAATCATCTACAATGAGTTTTATCATATTTACTCATATCAACAAGATATAGAGTCGTGTTCACTTCATCTTTAAGAATGTAATTTTTTTTGTTTTGCTTAAATGTTATGTCTTTTAACTTAAAATACTTAAACTAATCAACTTTAACTACGTAACTACATATTTATTTATTTATTTATTTATTTATTTATTTATCGGACTGACCTAATTATGTAGATTCTTTATTCTTCACTTTTATCAGAAAGTGCTCGCAAACTCCTGAAATTTGCATTCTCTAGTTATGCATTTTTTCCCCCCTAAGAACAAATGAGTCCTAAATGACTGCTGCCTCCGAGCCTCATCTCACTTGAGCTAATGTGTTTGAAAGATTTAATGATGAGGAGCGTATTGCAGTAATTGCTGAATTAAAGTCACCTCATCTGATGAGCAGTGTAATACCACGGGAGATTAAATATTAATTTGTTTAAGTTATAAAATCTCCATCCTGTTTGAAGTACGGTCCATTTCCATCGAACAGTTCATCTGGAATACTCTGGAAGTTTGTTTATAAAGTTTTGCACACTCTTAGGTACAGTTTATCTAGAATTGAATTAAGGCGAGATGACATTAGCTGCTCTTTCATTTTTACTTTATTGTGTTATTGTATTATGGGATGTTTCTTATAAATGTTGGCATATTCAATGGAAATTTGGAAATGTAGTTACTGTAGGACATGTCTTGTCATGATCATCCATGATCGACCTTCTAATTATATATATATATATATATATATAAAAAGTCATTATTGTGGCATGTTTTATAAAGCTTTGTGATTAATTAAGATTGTTTTACTTTTTAAATTATCCAAACTAACATAAATCTGAGTTTATTAATTCCCAGTATTAATTCATAAAATAGTCCTTAATCTATCTATACTGTACATCGATCTTCGTGTTTTTGCTTTTTTTTAATTCATCTTAATATGGTCTTTTATCTATTTAAAATATATACAGACTTGCTATAAAAGCAATTTTCAAGCAATTGACATTTACAGACTTTAAGATCAGTATAGTGATGAGACTCTAAGCCGCAGTAAAACATGTGAATGGTGCAAACGTTTTAAAGAAGACCGAGGCCGAGGGGGCTCGGAGCTCACTGCAGTCGTTCCTGTGAACATTCAGCGAATGGAACGCCTGACCCTTGAAAATTGATGGATAACTTGTCATCAACTTGCGGAACAGACGCATCTGTCTGTGGGAACCGAACACACAATCATTCACCAAGACCACTTGGAAGCTACAGGACCTCGGTTGAGAGCCGAGAGCATTTCAGACGTGAAGCAGGCAGTCCGATTATGGCTTCAGCGTGCTGAGAAAACTTTCTACCTTGATGGTATCCAACCGTTAGTGAAACGCTGTGATGAGTGCATTAGTGTAGCAGGGGATTATACAGAGAAATAAACAAGGTTTTTACTCTCATAACCGTGTTCTATTATTTTGCAAAATCAAAAGTGTCAGTTTGACTTGAACGGCCCTTTTATTATTCGTTTGCTGGTTCGCTTGTTACGGTAGTTTGCCTTGTTTAAAAACAAAGGTGTGTTTTAGTACAGTAGGTGCTTTCAGTGTAGGCTATAGAGTAAATGCCAGGGCTTTAAAGAATCTGGCTTTATTTTTTTGATATTTTAAGTACATTTCATTCACTTTTTATGTTGGTAAATAATGATGCAGATTTTATATATATTTTTTGTATGTGTGTTTCTCTATTTTCAATACAACAATACAAGACAAAACATATCTTTAATGTATTGTTTGCTTTTTTCTATTTTACAGTATATAAATTAGTCGTACACAAATTAGCTCAAATACAGCTTGTTGTATGATGACAAAGTAATCAACTCTTTTGTCATTAAGATCAAACCACAATCGATCCTAAATAACTGTATGTTTGAAATATTTAAAGACAACAAGCTCAATCATCATGGTATTTATCTATCAGTTGTTCACCAACTACAAAGCCACGGTCCCTCTGGAATATAAAGTAGTCCATCTCTAATTAGAAAGCTGTTTAAATCAATACTCTAATTAAATGTAAATTAAATACTATCCTATAATTAATTCAGGGATGGGCCACACATATGGGCTGACAAGCAGCTGAACGTATTTGACGGGCACAATTTGGTTCTTTATTCATGCAAAGAACAACAGTTTCATTCATTTATAATAACAATTTGCATTTTTTTTTTGTGGAGCCAGAGCTTATTGTGGACACAAACCAAGGGGCAACCTCTGGTTCTGAGGAATGAACCCAATCAAGAAGTGCCAAAGCGTGCCGTTCCTAGACAATTTTAGTCCCCGCATTTAATTCTAGAAAATATTTACTATTAATTGCAAGGCATTAATAACAAGACATTATAAATGTTACATTATCATTAGGGGCTGACCCCCCTAAAGGTCATCTTAGCTTAGCTAGCTAACTTGGGGTAACAAGCAGAAGTCAACATGATCATTTCAACCATTTGTACAGTACTTATATGGAGATTGATCTGGAGTTTAGGCGGCGTCCGCTCCTGCCACCATGGTGACGACCAGAGCTCTGACAATTGAGCTTTAAAACCGCTTTTCATTAAACCGCACAAGAAGTTTGTCCAGTTCTTTTCATACACCCTATGACACAAACCAGCAGAATGCCCTATTCATACCTAGAATGAATAGTGTCTTTAGAAGAGTCATAATTAAATTTTAATTAAATAAATTCAGACCCTAGATTTAGAATGTATCATTCTCATTGTATTATTTATGTAATATTCTATTTTGTATTACCATAAAAATCAGGATTACATTCATCTCATAATCCACAAGAGAAGATTAGGTGTTACATTTCCCTTTATAAAAGGATCTGATTTCCTTGAGTAGTTAATACACCCCTTGAAAACCCTGGCAAAAGTGCCAGAAATTCAGTGGCATTGATGACGTTACAATTTCTTGAACAGCATGTTCTAACAGTATTCAAAATCTTTCTCAGAAGTTTATTGCATAAGTGCACTACTGTGCATATAAAAAGTTGAGCTAATTCTGCCTGTACAGAATGTTAGACGGGAAGTCTGTGATTAGATTGTCGGGCATAAAAGTCTATAAAAGTCTAAAGAGACTTTGTGGTGTAGGACTGAATCATTTAATTCCTTTGAGAATAAATTGCATAGTGACCAGTCCCTTAGAAGGGGCTATAGTTACCTCAGTTCAATCAACTCAATTTCACTTGTATGGCCCTTTTTTATTGAAATAATAGACATTGTCCCAAGGCAGCTTTACAGGGTTTACAATCCCTAATGAGCAAATCAGAGGTGAATGCGGATAGGAAAGATTCCCTTAGACAGGACTTTTAAAAAGTACCTTCAAGGGATTAGACTCCTGACCGAACCAGTTCCCTTCTGCGAGACGTTGCATTGTTGGATTATTACGCTAAGTCATTACGCTAGAATCGTTATGGATTTACGGGTCATGCGCCTACTTTAGACAATTTCCTTAATCTCCATTCGGGTCCAGATCCTGATTTGTACAATTGTTGTTACAGTACTCACATTATGTGTACAGAAGTCATGAAGTGAAAATAAAATTACAGTCTGTAAAATTATAATCTTGTCCTTTTTTTTTTTTTTCAGTTTCCTCGTAAAATTAAAGCTCAGCTGTTATGGATCTCTAATAGGAGCGTTAAGGTTATGAGTTGAAGTACTTTAAATGAAATCAAAATAGTGATTGGGTCAATTATTTAAGAGACTAGAGAACACTCCAGTAGTTTTACCTAATTAAAACCACATCGGATTCTCTACTCAGCGATCKCGGTSTCCGTAGTGCTCTGATAACACGGAAAATAAGCACATATTCAWAATATTCCACGGCTCCTGGCTGTCATGGTGCATTATTTAGCGACACCCTGGCAAAAGACCTCGGCACTCTTCCTGGKTCTCTKCACAAAAGGGGCAACACATGTCATCCTAATTTACTTTCCTTTCCTCGCATGCAAAAACAATGGCCTGACAACAGCCTCCTGAGGAGGGCTAATTTGTTTTTCAGCCAATTAAAATGATCTTATTGTTAAACCCACTTCGGTTTGCACGAGTGTTCAGGTTGCTAATAATGAGAGGCTGAGAGCGTAGTGTGATGCCCACACACCGAAACATATGCTGATCTCTACCAGAGGAATTTATGAGACAAAACAATGCTTCRGAAAAGTTTGCAGGTGCTGCCCGAGACAAAATAAACTCGTGTTTGCTTTTTTTTTTTTTGGTTTGGGGGCATAATAAGTATGCACATCTGCTCTTCAAAATTGAGTTTGTTTACAAGTCTTGCCAAATTTAGGAATTAGAGCTAAAAAMAAWWAAAAWWAAAMMAARSMAAARKKRAAAAAARRAAAAAAAAAAGAAATTGAGTTTATACTTGAATTTCACACATTTCCCAATTAAAGACCTGGTAGGGTGTCAAAACAAAACAGGAGCTTACAGTAGTTACATGGTTCTTCTTCTTTGTATTCCGGGCTATTCCCTTACAGGGGTCGCCACAGCGAATCATCTCCCTCGATCTAACCCTATCCCCTGCATCCTCTTCTCTCACCCCAACTACTGTAACTTCATGTCCTCTCTCACTGCATCCATAAATCTCCTCTTTGGTCTTCCTTTAGACCTACTGTTTGGCAGTTCCAACCTCAGCRTCCTTCTACTAATATGCTCACAATCTCTCCTCTGAACATGTCCAAACCACCTCAATCGGRCCTCTCTGACTTTATCTTCAAAACATCTAACATGGGTTGTCCCTCGGATGAACTCATTCTTTATCCTATCTATCCTTGGCACTCCCAAAGAGATCCTTAACATCTTCATGTCTGCTACTGTACCTCCAGCTCTGYCTCCTGTCTTTTCTTCAATGCCACTGTCTCTAAGCCGTAGAGTATCGCTGGTCTTGTACACCTTTCCTTTCATTCTCACTGATCCTCTTTTAACATACCTGAGAATTTTCTCCACCCATTCCAACTTGCCTGTACCTGCCTCTTCACCTCCTTTCCATACAACMCATTCCTCTGGTCTGTTGACCCTAAGTACTTAAAGTCCTGCACCATCTTTACCTCTGCTCCCTGTAGCCTTACCATTCCACTTAGGTTCCTCTCATTCACACACATGYRTYCTGTCTTGCTAYGACTAACCTTCATWMCTCTGCTTTCCAGAACGTACCTCCACCTCTCTAGATTTTCTTCGACCTGTTCCATGGTYTAGCTACAAAGCACAATGTCTGCTGCAAACATCATTGTCCATAGACTTCTGTCTAACCACATCTGTCATCCTGTTCATCACCATAGAAGGGGCTCAGAGCCGATCCTTGATGCACACCCACCTCCACCTTGAACTCTTCTGTCACACCTACAGCACATCTCACCACTGTCTTACAGCTCTCATACATGTCCTGCACCACTCTAACATAGTTCTCTGCCACTCAAGACTTCCTCATACAATACCACACCATGTTATATGCTTTCTCTAAATCTACAAAGACACAATGCAACTCCCTATTACCTTCTCGGTACTTCTCTATCAGAATCCTCAAAGCAAATTCTGCATCTGTTGTACTCTTTCTAGGAATGAAACCAAATTGCTGCTCACAAATGCTCACCTCAGCCCTTAGCCTAGCTTCCACTACTCTTTCCCAAAGCTTCATTGAATGACTCATCAGCTTTATTCCTCTGTAGTTGCCACAGCTCTGCACATCCCCCTTGTTCTTAAAAAACAGCACCAATACACTTCTCCTCCATTCCTCTGGGATCCTCTCACTCTCCAAAATCTTGTTAAACAGACTAGTCAGAAACTCTACTGCAACCTCCAGCACTTCTATACCTCCACAGGTACAGTATGTCATCAGGACCAACTGCCTTTCCACCCTTCATACTCACCTCACTCTTACTGATTTTTGCTACTACTGCTCCACAACAGTCACCTCCTCTACTCATTTTTTTCATTCATCAAATCTTCAAAGTACTCCTTCCATCTTTTCATCACCCTCCTGACACCTGTACATTTCCGTCCCTATCTTTAATCACTCTAACATGCTGCACATCTTTCCCATCTCTATCTCTTTGCCTCGCCAACCTGTACAGATCCACCTCTCCCTCCTTACTGTCCAACCTAGCATACAAATTCTCATATGCTCTTTGTTTGGACTTTCCCACCTCAACCTTCACCCTACGCTGCATCTCCCTGGACTCCTGTCTACCCTCTTCAGTCCTCTCAGTGTCCCACTTCTTCTTAGCTATCCTCTTTCTCTATATACACTCCTGGACTTCCTCGTTCCACCACCAAGTCTCCTTGTCCACTTTTACCTTTCCTGATGATACACCAAGTACCCTCCTACCTGTCTCCCTGATCACCTTAGCAGTATGTTGTCCAGTCACCTGCAAGCACCGCCTGACAACCCAACTGTGTCAACTCCTCCACGAAAACTGCACAACATTCTTCCTTTTTCAACTTCCACCACTTCCACCACACGTCCTCTGCTCTGTCTTTGTTCTCTTCACACCTTCCTCACCACTAGGGTCATTTTACACACCACCATCCTGTGTTGTCTGACTAAACTCTCCCCTACCAATACTTTGCAGTCACTGATCCGCTCTGCCCTCAATCTAGTTTCCACTACTCTTTCCCAAAGCCAATCTCCCCTACCAGTTATTTCCCAAAACCTCTCCTCTACCAATCCCTTACAGTCATGCATTTCCTTTAGATTACAATGTGGACAGAAGATGTAGTCCACTCTTATATGTCACCCTGTGTTCCTTCCTCTGGAAGTAAGTATTCATTTCCATTCTCTTTGCAAAGTCCACCACCATCTGTCCTTCTACTGTACGTTTCTGTCCTGAAGACCAAACCTGCCCATCACATTCYCATCACCTCTGTTCCCTTCCCCAACATGTCCATTAAAATCTGCACCAATCACCACTCTCTCACCTCTGGGGATGCACTGCATCACTTCATCTAACTCACTCCAGAATTTCTCCTTCACTTCTAACTCACATCCTACCTGTGGGGTCTAACCACTAACAACATTGCACATCACACCTTCAATTTCCAGCTTCAGACTCATCAACCTATCTGATACTTTTTTCACCTCCAGAACRTTCCTTAGAAACTCCTCTTTCAGGATAACTCCTACTCCATTTTCTTTTTGTGTCCACACCATGGTAAAACAACTTAAACCCTGCTCCTAAGCTTCTAGCCTTTCCACCTTGTCTCCTGGACRCACAGTATATCCACCTTGCTTCTCTGCACCATGTCAGCCAACTCTCTTGCTTTCCCTGTCATAGTCCCAACATTCAAAGTCCCTAATGTCACTCCTAAACTCTTGCTTTTCCTCTTCTCTCTTTGCCTATGAACACKCCTTCCTCCTCTGCTTTTTTGACCAACAGGAGCCCAGCACCCTGTAGGTCAACAGCACTGGTCGAGTTAACCCGGGCCACGACCAATCTGGTATGGAAGTTCTGTTAAAGATTTGCATCATTTGATTTGGGAAATGTTTTTCCTGCCATTTATTTTATGCTTTTTTCCCCCTTCCTTCCCCCTGCATTTATCCAGACTTGAGATTGGCACAAGAAAATACTGGGTTGTGCCCCCCTGTGGTTGCATTGGAGCTTAGTTATGCACTGTAATTTAAAAACTGCTTTGCAACCTTATCTTTTAAAGGTCCCATAGTTTACTATTTCTTTAACAAGTTAACATAGGTCTTAAAGCAACCCAAAGTATGTCTGTTAATGATTCAGCTGAAAAATCCCTAAAATGAGCCAATTTGCAAAYCTCAAACTCCTCCTGTTTCACAGCTTTTTTATCTAAACCATAATTTTCAGTTTGTGTGTAAATGACCTACGTACTAAGAAATTGCCAACACACCAGAGAACAACAGAGCCGAGCAACGAGCTGCGGGAGGGGTATCWTTTATATGGGGTCACACATTAGAGGGGCTTACATTCCGCAATGAGGTCACATTCCAGTTGCCTTGTTTTTTTAGTTTTTACTGTACACGCACAATAGGGACTCATTTAAATGACAATTMAAATTATTAAAATGATTTAAAATGAATTTTGCAGAATCTGTCCTCTTTTTACCTTGGCTAATGTTTCCTGTCAGGAGGCGAATGGAAAGAATTAACTAAAAAAAAAATCTAAATTTAAATCATGAAAAAATATAACAGAATGGTTTTCATTTTCAGATTATTACTTTTTTGCAGCTTTATTCCTGAGAGAACAGAATATATAGTACTGTTACTAATAGAGTGTTTTCTATTGCCTCTCTCTCTCTCTCTCTCTCTCTCTCTGTCTAATCGTAGTTGGCAAATTAGTATTAGTCAAATACAACCTTAAACGAATGCTTTCTTCACCCTGCTATTATTTATTAACAAAAATGAAACCAAAAAGAAAAAAACATGTACTAAGCAATACTAAGTACCCCCTTACTGCTTCCACAGGATTTATGAAAGTACGTTGCAGCCAGATGCTACTAATCATCAGCCCTTGTTTAACTGACCATCAACAGTTGTGCAGAAGTTTTGGCAGTGCTGGTCTGCAGCATTCAGGTTTGTGTTAACACAAGGCCAAGAGGGAAAGACATAAGCAATGGTCTAAGAGATGGAATTGTTGCTGCACATCAAGTTGAAAAGTGTCCTACAACCATTTTCAAACAGCTTCTACAGTTAGAAAGATTATTCACCAGTRGGAAGCAGTCAAGACAGATATGCCAGGACACTCGTGCGAAAGAGATACCTCATACCCACTATCAAGTACGGTGGTGGAGGGGAAATGATTTGGTTTTGTCTTGCAGCCACAGGACCTGGGCACCTTGTAGTCATTGGATCAAACCATGAACGACCCCGTAAATCAGAGTATTCTAGAGGAAGATATGAAGCCATATGTCGGACAGGTAAAGGTGCATGGAACAGAACAATAATTCGAAGCACACTCGCATATCTACATCAGAATGGCCCCGTCAAAGTCCAGGCTTCAATCCAATTGACATGCTGTGGTGGGAACTTAACAGAACTGTGCACAGGTGAATGCCCAAAAACCTAAATGAACTGAAGCAATGTTATAAAGAAGAATGGGCCAAAATTCCTCTAAAATGATGTGAGGGACTGATAAAGTCATACAGGAAACTTTAACTTCTATTACTATAGAAAACATTACTTCAAGCTATTACTGCTTAAGTATTTTTTTAGTTTTTGTTTTCCTTTTTGTCTTAATTTTTGTTAAATAAATAATGGCAGTGGAAATGTTACCAAAAAGAGAATCCACAGGACCACTGAGAATCTCTGACAAGTTATTTTAATAATCCGCCAAGTAAACGATGTTAAGCACCTGCTTAACTTGGTTGTTTCCCCATTTCAGTTCTGACTTCTCGTTTAAACACAAGATTCAATTGTGATTTTAAAAAGAAACCTGAACATTAATATTCATATACTGTAGGTGGCTGAAAAATGAGAAATCTCTGATTTTTCTTCCATAAGAGGCCTGTATATTCCAAGTGGAATTAGTGGTTTAATCAGCTAAATATGTTTTAACTCCTTGTAATGGATAATGTAGAGATTAAGCTACAAGTTTTAACTAAGGCCATGGTTTGATTCCCAGCCCCTGGATGCGGGGCATCCTTAGTGCTGTTTTCATGCTTTGGATTGTTCCTGGGTGATGCTGCAGACATCATAGACAGGGAGTCTAGAAAGCGCACCTGGCTATGTTCTCATCTATACCGCTTAATCCTGTATTCAGGGTCACGGGGGCCAGGAGACTTGGGGCACATGGCAGGGTACACCCTGGACAGGGTGCCAATCCATCGCAGGGCACAGACACACACACTCACTCATTCACACACTACGGGCAATTTGGGAATGGCAACTAGCCTAACCTACATGTCTTTGGACTGTGGGAGGAAACCGGAGTAACTCTTTCACATTAATCATAGTGAAACTAGCAAATCATGGATGAACCATGCAAGTGGAGGGGCGGATAGTGCTTTCCTCCAAGGACGTTATGCCATCCCCAACATTGTATGAGCAGCAGTATGATAAAATGTCATCAGCTGGCATGCTGTACAACAATACGTCTGCACGTAATATAAAACACAAAAATATTTTGTTTAAGAACACCAACGATCAACTTGCAAAGTTTTTTTTAAATTCCCTTGTTCATGTACTATCTTGCCTTATCACCTGCCGTTGAACTATATTATCAACCAATGTATGTAACATTCCCATTTACTGCATATACACTACTATAGGATTGGATCTTAGAATTAACATCCGGCGACTTGTTTCACTGTACATTTGTGTATCTCTCTCCCTTTATTTTCACCAGCTCTGGACCATAACCATTTCTTAAAGGGACTCACCACTTTTGCGGCTACGTCCAACCCTGTCTGATCTACTGGCAGGAATGGTAACCTTGTATGAATAAATACTGCTTTTCATCAGGTATTTCTTTCAGGCAGAAGTCATTAACACATCCTTGTTTAGATCGCTCTGTGTTACTTTAAATTGGATGTCAGGTGCGGCGTTGTGAAAAGTCTAACAGGGCAGCTTAATGAATCCGCTAGTTTTCAGCTAGATGTCAGCGGAAGGTGTGACAACACAATGTAGTCTACTTAAACATGCTGTTGAATTTCTTCGCTCCACTGGATTTCCCATTTCAAGGAAAATTGGTGACTTTAATGATAACAAACTCCTAAGTATATTGCGTTTGAAGTTTTAAAATGACTATTATAATTGGGGGGAAATGCTATTAAAAGTCATCGCATTAAGTCTTTAACTCGTTCCTGGGATACGACACTCACACAGAGTTTTTTTCATTTTTTTTTCAGTAGTGCCGTCTTGATATCCCGTCTATTTATCTCCATTGATTATAGCCACAATTTGATTTGATTTGATTTTTTTTACTTAGAAATGATTCCAGGCATCAGTATGGTGAAGGTTATACTGTGGGCCAAAAGTAAYYACTATTTATACTCATATTAGGAACCTCACACAGGGATTGTCTATGGTGGTCTAGTCCTTTGGAAGGAGTCTCCAGTGTCAGTGCTCTGAGGTC
>QMIH01001077.1:16105-51537 GCA_003987875.1 Clarias batrachus | reverse complement strand
TTTGCAATAAAAAAAAGATCAACAAGTAAGTAACCAAACAGACAGATAGATAGATAGATAGATAGATAGATAGATAGATAGATAGATAGATAGATAGATAGATAGATAGATAGATAGATAGATAGATAGAATGTTAGTTTTTCCTATAATGAAACTCCCAAAATGCTTTTTTTCCCACTCCTTTAATATAATGGGAAACCCTCACAGCGCTGACCTTTTCAGAGTGAAGGGGCATGAAAAGGTCACTTTGCACTCGCTTCCCCATCACCTTCATTCGAGAGAGTGTAAATAAGGCAGAGTCAGCAAGCGGCGCACAACGCCGCCGCACGTCAGCTCCACTGTTCATTCGAGCAGACTGACGAGTGAAAGGAGAACGCAGAGGGCATCTAATTCTGGACCATATTCATGTGAATGTGCTGGCGTAGGACGACCTTCTCCCCTCTATCTCTCCTCAGCCATTTAAGTTAAACTCATTTAGACGACCGTCATTATTTCTTTATATACTGCATAAAAGATTTCTTGATAGAATACTTTCAGGAGTAAAAATGTACCACGGTTATGTGATTGTGGGGGGAGAAAATGGTGTCCATAGGAATACTATACAGCTGACACGATTTCCATCATCATCTTACATCAGGCATCGGCTGTCAYAAGATAAAGTAAAGTTGATAGAACAGCTAAAATGACTCTATCTTTGAATAAGGACATTGAGGTTTTGTATAGAAATTTTCAGCTCCAGTAACAAGGTTTAGATTGTGTTTAACCCCCCGTAATTTTTTATTATTATTATTATTATTATTATTATTATTATTATAACAACAAATTATTTGATTCATAAAACTTTGATAAAGGTAAATTCTGGTCCTAGATTTATTTTGTGAAAGCACCTGTGAAAGCTCGCTGCTATCCACTTGTCTGCTCCCATCGGCATCGAAACGCTTGAACATCAGGTCCACTACATACTTCCTGATCTCCATGTCCTTCTCAACGCTCTCCACAGCTCCTGGTGGTAGGAAGCGAAGAGCATGAAGGTTCAATATCTTGCTCTTCAGTTTCTTGTAACTGACTAGGTGACAGTCATCATCTGTAAGGAGACAAGAGATGAGAAATGAAGAATATTATTATTATTATTATTATTACAACTATTATAAGTATTATAAAAAGTGTTAACAGTTGAGCACTAGAGTCAATGCAATAATATTAATTAACAGTTAATGAATTTAACTATTAGTAATATATCATTAAAATTACACATTTTTACGTAAAACAATTATTTTAATAATAAATATAATAATATTATTATAAAATAATATTACTGGGAACACGTGCATCATTTTTATTAATTCAACAAAAAAAGCAAATATTAAATCAAGTCCTATTCCATAAGCTGAACCCCACTGTACATACACCACATGTGCAGCGATGAATATTTTCTGACTGAGAATATTTAAGCATGAATATATTGCCAATGCAGTACGGTGCAAAAGTCACCATATTATAGAATTTTTGTTATAAAAATTCATTAACAAAACAAAAACATTCACTATTTCCAAGCACAACTTCAAAATTGAGAAATGTTTGTGCCTGTAAAGAAAGCAGCATATTACATGACAGACCAATATTTTTAGATGGAAACAAACAAACAAAAAATAATGTACTGTAGGTTCCTGGGTTTTTCCTGAAAACAGAAAGGAGCGAGTGTAACACAGTTTACCAGGAGCGCTCATACTCTCCAGCACGCTCAGTAAAACCTAACAGCTGTTTTACTTACAGTACTGTGTAAAAGCCATAAACAAAAAGGCATGAGCAAAGAAAACATTTGAAAACATGCCTTTAAAAAAATATTTCTCCGTAAAAGTGCATAAAGATCAGTAAAAATGGCTGACCCTGCACTTTGACTCCAACCTCCTAACAAAGCAGGAATATGCAAAGAAAGAACTTCGTAAGGACTGTCAATGTGCAATACAGTATGTAATGAATGGAAACAGTCGGATTAACTTTTTAGATTCTCTTTTAAATTCTCTGTCCCGAATTCAGGCTGCTGACGCCCAGCTCCTCCTACAGATCACCAGGTCCATCWGTTATTTTAATCTTAAGGCATTCAAGCTTTCACRTAACTGTTTGTTCACAGCACTACTTTTAGCAAAAACGCATTCAAAAAGCTTTTAAAACATCTGAGATTTATCACGACACGTCAGCATTACATCTACTGTATATGACAATATTGTAGATATTCCAGCTGATATGAATTTACTTGACTAACAGTTTGAGGATTTTTTACAGACACGGCGTCCTTTAACTGAAAACCTTTGCCATGCATTTCTCCTTAATCTAGAATTACCATCGCTCAAAACCGGGTTCAGAAGCTCAATATTTTGTTGTGTATACCAACATTAAGAAGCAAAAGTTTGTCAGATTGTTTTTTTTTTTTTTTTACTATCCTTAAGATAAGTTTGAATCAATGTGCTTGTCATGAAAGATCAAAACATCTGATGAGTCACAGACGGGCGGAGGGTGACAAACAGCCACTGCGGGTAATTCGAGCAAAATCAGCCATGATAAAGGTGTTAAGCACTTCAAACGGTTCTCCCAGCTAGAGAAATCTGTTTTCGGAGCGACTTGTCAAGTGAGGCTTCAAAATGACTGCAAGAGTTTCATCACCTACAGCAGGAGAAGGTGTTTTTTTCTTCTTTTCTTTTCTTTTCAGTTTGGAGTGCTTGAGCCACTGCTTTTTTTTTCTCCCTTAGGGCTGATCATGAGAGGGTGAATGAAAAGGCAAGAGGAGAGATGAAGAGTGATAGAAGAGGAGGAGCAGCTGGAGTCTTTGGACTGTGTGAGTGGTTTCACTGACAAACGTCAAGGCTGTCAGGGTCCATCTTCACATGACTGCTCGATCTTCTCCTGCTTCGTGGGCATAAAGTACTGTATATAGAGCCGCTGTTATAGGAACAGCTGTACCCGTGCTCATTCATTCAATTACCTAACTGTTGGAAACCATTTTTCTTTTTATCCCTTCCAGTCTTCAGCTGCCCAGTTGTAGCGTTCATGTGTGTGTGATCAGATTCCTGTGTTTGGCTGACAGAAGTGGAACCTCACGTGGTCTTCAGCTCCCATGTAACCCATAAGGGCCTAGACCCGTTGCTCCTTTAAGGGACATCATGAGGGATATAACACAGACCAAACAGACCACATGTTGAAAGACGTCACATAACATTTTCAATGAAAAAGGTTTAGGTTTAACAGACATCAGGTTTATGTCACATTATGTCGCAATTACTTTTTAATTTGCTTTATTTATTTATTTATTTATTTATTTTAATAAGAAATGTAATCAGAACGGGTGAACATTGTTGTCTCTTTGGTTTAGATAGTTTTTTGTTCGCTTAAAAATGTCAATCTGTCTTGTCTCAGCTAGTCAGCTAATTAGGTTTCTTAGTTAGCTAGTTAGTTTTGCTAATTCATGTTGTTAATTTATGTTGTATGTACTGTAGCACCTTGGTCCTGGAGGAACGTTGTTTCATTTCACTGTGTACTAACTACTAAACAGCAGTGGTGGCTCAGAGGGTTAAGGCACTGAGTTACTGATTGGAAGATCGGTGGTTCAATTCCCAGCTCAGCCAGGTTGCCATTGTTGGGCCCTTCAGCAAGGCCCTTAACCCTAACTGCTCCAGCACAGCTGTACCATGACTGACCCTGCGCTCTGACCCCAGTTACACTGGGATATGTGAAGAAGGAATTTCACTGTGCTGTAATCTATATGTGACAAAATAAAGGCTTTACTTTACTAAACTGTACTGTATGTGGTTGAAGTGACAATAAAAGCTACTTGAACTTGAAGTGTATAAAACATGAGACGTTATTGAATTACGAGAGCTTACTCTTAGTAACATAAAGTAAATTTTTATAGTTAGCTAGTTCTGTGACATTGGATGTAAATTAGATGCCATTAATCTGAATAAATGCAGGAAATATATATTTACATTTACATATGCAAATTAGTTTATCCTGATATACAATATCTTGCTTTATGGGTATTGGTGGCTCAATGGTAGGTTTCTCACCTTCCGTGCAGAAGGCCTGGGTTTTATTCCCAGCCAACACCAAACAGTTCTAAGCCCGGATAAAGTGGGAGAGTTGCATCAGGAAAGGATCCAGCATAAAACCTGTGCAAAGTTTGTGTGTGTTTGTGTAGTTTGTGTAGTTTGTGTATACCCACCTATACTCATTGTATATAACTTCTTCACTGTGTACTGTTTACATATGCAAATTATTTTACACTGTGACAAATGCACTTCTGGTTAGACGCTAACTGTATTTTGTTGTCTTGTACCATACAGTACATGTGAAGTGAGAAAGTTAAATCTAATCGAATCTAATTTACAGGGTTTGTGACGCCTGTGACGCCGTGGGTTCTTATAGGCTACAATCCAAGAAATTCTGAATTGCACTTCTGTACATCATACTGTATTTGAAAGATGTGGTTATTAAATTTATCGTAACCCACTACCATCTACTATTGTTTTTTTTCCGCACCATGTCCATCCCACATGAAAATCCCAGAAGATCAGCAGTTTCTGAAATTCTTCTGAAGTTCACACTTTTCTCCATTCTAATACTTAATGTTAAAGCTAACTGAATATACAGTATAATACACTACATACAGTATATACTGTATACTTTATTAATAGATGATGTTTTCAAAGCAGAGACAGACAAAATACCGGCGTCCCCGGTACAGTCCTGACCTCGCTCCAAACCATTTACACATGTTTTGGGCCATTATACAGTAGGAGTTCCTGGGAGGCCAGGGTTTCAGACATCAAGCAGGCAGTTTTTAACAAATAAAAAAATTGTTAAATTACAGCATGTTTTTTTCCATCAATTTATTATTAACAGTTATTTATTATTACCTCTACTCTCAGAGCTCCTGTTATGAAAAATGCATTCCCGGGTAAGGTGAAAACACTGTGGTATCATTAGACTTCAACAGAACACCTGCCTTCTGTATTAAGTGCAATACTAAAATATATAATAAATATATAAATAATAAATTAAATAATAATTTTAAATACACTCAAACACACACAAACATTACTTTTACGCATATAGTGAGTATTCAAAAATGACCTTCAAATGCCCTTTATTTAGTTTTATGTGTTTCTATAACCACATTGTGTGGTCCACCCCCCCTACACACACACACACACACACACACCACACACACCACACACACACACACGTTATCTTCAAACCCATAATAAAAATAATTAATTGATGCAAGGTTGTTTATTACAGATTGATCGCTGATATTGTGTATTCCACACTGACTCATCTCAATCAGGATGCACGAGAGTGTTTTGGCCTTGCCATGAATAACACAGTGTCTGACGACAGCCCTGTTTCACCCCAGACTGTGTTCCAGCATAAATGAAGGTGTGTAACAGAGCAGTGTTGTGCAGCGGCCAGCGGTGGCCTGATGTGTGGTAATGGGTCATGCTGCTCTGGCTGCTCGAACGTCCTGTTGGGAATTTAGCAAGACTTAAACGGAGTAACAATCAGTGATGGGGACATGTGATGCAAGTAGTGATGAAAGACAAGAGCGCTAAGATTTCTGCTAAAAAACGGGCTAGTAATGAAGTGATATATAGTAAAAAAAAAAAAAAAAGAAGCAATTAAACTTGCGGGTTGTGCTGTTATGGGCCGCACATCCCAAAGTGTTCTTCTCAAACCAATACAAATTAATTTTTATTTCCACTATGATGATTACTTTTTATCCATCCATTTATCCATCCATCCAGTATGTATACCACTTACAGTCCACTGTGTATGGTCAGGGTACACTTTGGATGGGGTCCCAACCCATCACAAAGCATCACAACCCATCACAGAACAAAAGTGATGTAAATGTAACACACAGTCTCACCCAATCACACCTTTCGGGCAATCTTGAAAAAGAATCAGCAGAATCCATACGTCTTTGGACTGTTGGGGGAAACCGAAGTACATGGAGGAAACTCACCAAACACGGAACCAACATGTAAATTCCATGAACAAAAACCAGACCAACTCTCGAGGTGCAAGCCCATGACTTACTGAATATCTGTTTTAAACAGTCTTTCCGTCACTTTTTTTTTAGAATGGAGCATTGGTGGTTCAGTGGTAGGTCTCTCTGAAAGCCCGGGTTCGAGTCCCAGCCAACGCCCAATCTCCAGCCACTGCAAGCGTTGCTGGTCCCAAGACTGGATAAAAAGGGAGGTTTACAGCACATCAGGAAGGGCATCTGGTGTAGAACCTGTGCCAAGTTGTCGTGCGGATCGGATGGTCTGCTGTGGAGACCCCTCAACAGGAGCAGCGAAAGACTAACAACAACTTTAAAATTAAGTAAAAATAAATGACGCATGTCAAAAACATAACCTTAAAACCCAATGTCCTTCATCTTGATCACTGAACCCTAAGCAATCTTTCCACCAATGTAGAACACTTCAAGTTACTGAAGTAGTTACTACTATATCTTAGAGTATAAAAATGACACACAGTCGAGACTCCTTCCAGAAATGGTGAATAACCATAATTTTCTCACAGTGTTTGAAATCTGTTTATTGCTGCACATCCAGTATCCATTCATTGAATCCCTGCGTATATTACTAGAGCCTATGGACTGAAACTATCGAACCTACAGTATGTTCTGAGTACTAACATACTGAGTTGCCCACTGACTGACTGAACCAGATTAACCTTAAATGCATCAGGCAGGGCTCGGACAGGGGCAGGTGGATTATTCAAATGGCTTCTGTGTGACTGGAGGGACACAAAATTGCTATGGTAGTTGAAAAATGTTGACATGATCAAGGTTTCAAGAATATCTAGCGGTGCCCTTAGACCAGGGGTGGGCAAACTTTTTGATTCGTGGGCCACATTGAGTTCTAACATTTGACAAAGGGGCTGGAACAGGAGCAGATGCTTTGGTCAAAGGGTCAAAGGCTTTGGTCAAAGGGTCAAAGGGTAAAGTGCAAACGTGGAGTAATAGGCCTACGCTTCACCTCAACAAAGCCAATATATCTAGAGTGCGCCATCTAGTGAGGAAACATCACAGGGGAAATAAAACATTAACAAGGTTAATTTATTAATTTTTTTCAAGTTTGGCGRGYCGRATCAAAACGTTAAACGGGCCGCATGTGGCCCCCGGGCCGTAGTTTGCCCATGCCTGCCTTAGACTGAACCATGCTRTTGTAAAAAACAAAACAAACAAACAAAAAAAACTATTTTTTTCTTTATGGAAAGCTTATCAGTTCTAAGTGGCTTTACAGAATAAAACATTTACTGCAAAAGAACACAAAAAGGAAACTGAATGGTTTTTTTTTAACCGAAGTTATTTTTTTCTCTGCCAGCAGCAAGATAGGTCGATAAATGCCAAAGATAGTGCAGATAACTCAATAAATGCCAAACTTCAAGAAAAGACACTAGATAACTGATGATATACAGTACAGTACCCTAAGACTGCCACTATCTTTACATGATATTCACATTAAATGTTATTTTACTTGGATTAAACCACTAAACCATATGTAATTTATTTCACCTAGCTGAAAAGAAACTTTGAGTAACTTTAGATTAATGGCAATTTGTGCAAGTAACCTTGCACAAATTAGATATTAAGGCACTGAACTATACTGTACGTTGCAGTGTCTCTGGGGTGGTACCATTAATCTTTGCACACATTGAGTTTGTATCTTTGTGGATAGAGATGCACTTTCAGAACAAATATGACTATATGTTTTTTTGTTTTTTGGTCCTTGGTGTTAATTATTCATGGACATCATAGAACATTTTATTAGGGCCCAAGCACTGTGGCATGTCGTCATAGTGTGTGAGGGCCCTCTTGTTTTTCTAGGGATTTTTCCCCCCACAAGACCGGGGCTTTTTTGGCATCTTAACATGCTCAAAAAGTCATGGAAATTGGCAGGCAGCTTGGTACCTGCTGCCATTAGGATGCCTGGAACCTGCTGCCATTAGGATGCCTGAGAGTTCCTCACACGAGGTTTTGCTTCATAGATCCTATGCACTTGCACATGAGACACAATACACATGTAGATCTCGCTGAACTGAACAACTTTTGCATTGCATGTCATTGGATTTATTCAACAGGACGTCAGTTATTTTGGATTGTTTGCAAAACGCTCCCAATGGATTTTGATGTACTCCTCCTAGGGTATTTATATGATCACCACCACACCAGGYGTATGTGATCTCAATACATTGAGGATGCAAAATTGTGGAGGAATTTTTGATATCTCAAATGGGTCCACCGTGGCGATGCCTTAAACATATGCTGAACAGTGGTTAATAACTTTCTGTGTGACATCACATTGAGTGAGATCATACTGAGTGACGTCATAGTGTGATCCTTTTTTCCACCATCTGGGGCTTTTTGGAGGTCTAAACATAAAAACTAAAAATATGTCAATAGTGTTATTGGTATGTCCCCTTTAAATGCATGTGCCCAATTTCTTTCTGGTGAACCTGAGTGGTGATGGTGCAGAGTGCTTGGGCCCGCTCATTGTTCCTTGCTTATTGTTCTATATTTTAACTTGGTTTACATAGTGGCCACGAAAAGCTCCCATGTCTACTCTATATTCGTCCACTGAGGTCACTAAGCCTTGCCTACTGAATGACTGAACCACGTTATCCTTTGTAAGGTTAGCAGCGTCTATCATGCGCCTATCATGTTGTCACAAATTTCCTCTCAAGCACATGATCACACGCTCGCCATTTCCAGTCAGATAGAACCAGAGTTATTACTATGTCCGATCAGATCTCACCACGCTCTTACCAGGCGCTCATCATCCGTTTACAGCGTTGTCATGGCGTCCGGTGTGTTGGTATAAATACTGTGACGTGGACAGTGCATTTCATCTCAGAGTGAAGGTGTGAGGAATTGAATCCACTGAACATGACATAGACATACTGTAGCTAACACGGACAACCTGCTGCATGTGTGCCATAAACGTTGTAAGCACTGGATGAGCATAAAATGAACTTGTCGTCTTATATAGCATGGCATGGGTGAGAACGCCATTGATGCGGCAACAATACGGTGACATCCCAGTGACAACTCAATCAGGATACAATCCAATCTTTCCTGTCTGGGTCATGCTTTTAGTACGTCAATGAAGTCTCCTTAGGAGGTGTTAGTTACACCGTTAACTCGTCAATACTGTCGATACTACTTCCTTATTCTTTCTGCGTCTCACTTCGCCCTGTCCTCACCAGGCTCGTCCAAAAACAAATAGGTTTCTACCACGTTCCTGAGAAGTTGTACATGTTCTTACGGCATTCACTTACTTTTTTGCTGTCATAGTGGGAACGTGGCTCAGTGTGATGACTTCAACTCATCCTAGCAGATATTTCACAGTACATGTGCAACTTCTCATGCCATGTTTACTAGTTACTTGTACTGTAGCAGGATGCTGTAGGGATACCTCTGCAGTCTTTTTAGCTTTGATTGCCATCATTAATCACAGAGTAGATCCACAACTTGTAATTATCCCAGCAACATGCACTTGACTTACATAACATAGTAGTTACCCTGTTTATGTAGTAAATACCTAGCTATTACAGTTTTAAGTAATATTAAGTTTTAATAGTATTAAGTTTTCCTCCTATGAGAACATCATCGGGGAGTTTGGCAGTTCTTAATGCCCCAACTTATAATTAACTAAGAAGAAAGACACACACTAGACGTAGAAAAGAAGATATACTGTATCCTTCGTGAAACCCGCACCTCCACACAAGAAAAAGTACAGTATGTTGTCTTTATTTTTGAGCATGTACTGGATATTAGGAAATATTAGAAAATCTATCACATCTAATAAAATCCATCTCTCTTTTTAACAGCGGGTCCGTAGAGCCGACCGAGCACCGGAACGACTCGGAGGTGAAACGGTCGGTCAGCGGCGCAGTAATCCGATATTAAATGCTTTACTCAAGGCCACCAGTTCTCCTGCGAGATGAAAAGATGACAGCGTTCTTAGTCTTCCACCATTGCTGCATTTTAGCAACTCTGGCAACCCTGACACCTTGAAAAGTGGAAGCTCTTTATATCTACTGTAGGTGCTTGGTGATAAAATACTGGTACCTCTCCGTCTATCTTATCTCTCCTTCATCCACCACTTCTAGCTTTGTGAATTTTTCATGGCATCCCACCAGCGAAAGGGCTTTGTTTGAAATCCCGACATGTTTTATTTATGGTTTGTGGACTCTGGCCTACAAAGCCTCCGCTCCTCTGCCGTAAAAAAGGGTAAAATCCCAGCAGAGGTACCTGCCCACAGGTTGTGCTTAACAACAGGCTCATCTGACCAGGGAGATATTCACCGATAGTGACTGTCCCTGTTTTCTGTCTGGCTATTATTCCAGTTCTCATAGTGTGTTGTGCTCCGGTAAGCTTTTTGCCACATCCTCTGGAACTGTGTCACCTCAATGACACTGTTTATCCCCATTGTGTTTCTTTCTCTTTTCTATTCCTGCCATCACACTCTATTCTCGCCACAAAATGAAAAATTCTTTCCCACCTGCATCTGCAAAACCTACTGCCTGCTGTTCCACCTGTAATTCCATTCTCCTCTTTCTCCTGTCACACGTTCTTGACTTCACTTTCTCACAACCCCCCCCCCCCCCTATGCATCGACGAGGAGCTCATTACCTGCTAGCACACTGGGATTGTTTTTTTTTTTTTTTTTTTTTTACATCTCACACTGTAAAAGACAACAACAACAACAACAACAACAACTCTCATTGTCTCTCTGATATTCAGATTTTGTTTATTCGTTGGTGAAGAATTGAAAACTCCACTAACCAAACTGGGCCATTTCATGCTCTCTTAATCTTACTCAAGTCAATTTTTGTTCAGGTTTTAAGCAACCCTGTTGAAGCCGCGCATCTCATCGGTCAGACGCGATTATTGTTTATTGTTTATACAGTATGAATTACTCTGAAACACTTTCATTTCTAAAGCGAAAGCTGTAGACATGATGGACAYTATGCATAAATCAAGGCTGATGATACAGTATAGGGGTTAAAAAAATACCTATTTTGTTTTTTTTGTCTTATCCGAGGTTAAAATAGAAGGGTTGCGTCAGGAAGGGCATCCAGTGTAAAACCTGTGCCAAGTCATATGCGGTTCGGAAGGTCTTGTGTAGTGACCCCTCCGAAAGACAAAAGAGTTAAATGTTCAAATGTTGGCAAATTGTCAAGGTATAAGAGGGGACACCTGTTTGTCTGTGTTGGCCGCATCACTGATTACTTCATTCCCCCAATGTGCTCAAAGACATCAGTCACACCAGTCCAGATTCTGGTGGCTGGTGTACAGTGGTGGTGAAAAGCATTGAAATCTAAGATAAAAAGAATTTATTTTACACAAGGAAAAAAAAAAATACTATACAACAAATCAATATTTAGTATGAACTCGCTTATTCTTCAAAGCTTGCTGGATCCTGCTGGTCATAGAGTCGAAAAGATGACTGCAGTACTGTGGTGTCAGTTGCCTAATGTTGAAATGTCGCACCGGGGTTCGCAGCTCATTTGAGAATGACAAAGTTTCAGCTATTTTTGTGCAGACATGGACACCCTGACTTCAGAAAGTAAAAGTCACACCACACATTTGTTCCWTCCGTTACCGAACACAACTGTTCAGCCAGATAGGCGAGAACTAATTAGTGACATCACCTGTAATGGTGTCTTAATACTTTAAGACTGTAAATTGGCTTGCATAATTAAGCACCTTTGAGATTAAAAGACAGCGGCACGGTGGTTTTAGCGGTTAGCACTGTTGCTTCGCACCCCTGCGTTCGACTCCCGTGTTTTCCTGTGTGCATGGAGTTCTCCCTGTGCTCGGTGGGTTTCCTCCGGGTACTCCAGATTCCTCCCAAAGTCCAAAATTCATCGGATTTCTTTGAGAAAGACTACCCAGACACGATAGCATTGAAATTTAGCCGAGGTCTGTTGCAGAACATACAGTACTTTAAAACATGAATGTCAAAGCTAAGACCAGACAATAATGCACATGTGCTATACAGTACTGTACATGAGATATGAGAAGGGTAATCAAGTAAGAAACACGAAACAGGTGAATCCAATGGCGCAGCACACCAATGACACACCAGTGGTGGAAACAGGACTGGAAAAATGAAGCAACTGAACATGTTTGCATCTTTTTGTTTGAAAAACTGGGAAAAAATTGTCAAAAAAAAAAAAAAAACAGCAACACTTAATTGCATTTGTGTGACACAAGATTTCCAGAGTAATTGCTTTAAATTCAGAATGTGTAAGAGCAAGTTTAAAACACATCCCCCTTACATGAGTGTTTTCAACTGTGCAGTGTTGAAACAAGTGGAATGAAGTGATTGACAGTGACACCACCAACTTTCCTGAGAAGTAGAATATATAATGTATATGTTCAAAATCTGGTTTTATGAGCCACCATGCAGGTGTGGGTTAGTGACAGTGTTGAAGCAGCAGCACGCACACACACACACACACACACACACACACACACACACACACCATTTCTCTCATTCTGTCTGCTGTTACTCATGATTATGTATTAGATATAATCCGGACAGAGATTAAGCTGAGATTAAGGACTGAGAAACATTTTTTTTTTTCACAAATTACTCTCAAGTTCTTTTATCCATCCATCCATGTAGGAACCTGTGTAGTCCAGCTAGGGACAGTGGATGCCAACGGTGACATTGTCCATGTAGTAGGACCTCCGGTCAACATTCACACACACATTCCCACACGACAGGTAATTTGGCAATGCCGATTAGTGTAATCTACATGTCTTTGTACTGGGGAAGGAAACCGGACTACCTGGAGGAAACCCACCAAGCACTGGGAGAACATGCAAACAGAGATATCCCAGAGATWTACAGTACTGTAAGTCATGCATAATTTAAGGGGAGATTTTGGGGTGGGGGTTCAATAAAAACCAGCTAATTCAACACCGGTGACACGGTGGTGTAGTGGTTAGCACTGTCACCTTGCACCGCCAGGGTCCGGGTTCGATCCCCGGCCAGGCTCAATTCCCGTCTCTGTGTGCATGGAGTTTGCATGTTCTCCCCGTGCTTGGTGGGTTTCCTCCCACAGTCCAAAGACATGTCGGTTAGGTTAATTGACGTTTCCAAAAAAAATTGCCCGTAGTGTGTGAGTGTATGTGTGTGTGTCTGTGCCCTGTGATGGAYTGGCRCCCTGTCCAGGGTGTACCCTGCCATGTGCCCTAAGTCTCCTGGGATAGACTCCAGGCCCCCCGTGACCCTGAATACAGGATTAAGCGCTATAGATGATGAGTGAGTAATTCAACACCTTCCCCTCCCAAAAGTCATATCATTATGATGAATTCAAATGACTAAAGTGGTTGTGGTTGTTGGCTTTCTCGATTCAATAACTACACATATTAGTTTTAATGTTTTAGAAAAGCTCAGTAAACTCACTTTTTTAAAATACTAATCATTTGTTTTAAAGTAAAAAATTAACCCGGCTTGGTTAGCAGAAGCTGTGCCAATCGGCAGCAAGTGGATCAGAATCAAAGATCAGAGTCACGCAGCGAACCATCATGTGTCGCACATTCTCATTTCTGCACTGCTCTATTTCCGTGCACAAAAGATGCTGCTGTCATTTCGAACAAAATCCACACTTTTGATAAGCAGTTAGTCTTTGCACTGAGTGCCGTGTCTTTGTTTTATGAGAAAGCGAGCAGTAACAAAGCTGCTCAAAGGGTGGCACCAACAGAGCAAGTGCATCAGCCCACGCACATCCAATAATCACTACTCAACCTACAATTCCTGTTGTTAACAGCAGCCGCTTCGAATATGATGAAACTCTGAACGTGAATATTCTGAACGTGTGACAGTCCTGGGGAGAATGCAGTGTGACATACATCAATTAATATAATTTTTACACTATTTTAAGCTATGAATATTGCTCAGGTATTGCGTCAAACATTATGATGTATGAATATGAGCGACTCCACCACACTTAGGAAGCCATTTACAGTGAGGGTAAAAACCTCACAAACACAAACAGTTTTTGTTTGTGGGTTTTTTTCTCTCAGCTATTTAATATATAAGGGGCATTTAAGTTAATATGGGTCACATATGGGTCAATATGTGATGAAATCTCTCATGAAAGATGGCATGAAACCAATCGATATTTACAGAAGACTTAAGCACAGTACTCTGTTTACCCTCGTAGCCGCAGTAAAACATTTTAATGGTGCAAACATTGTAAAAAAAAAAAAAAAAAAATTTAAAAAGGCCATACGTCCATGAATCATACACCAACACCACTTGCACATTACAAGAACTCGACTGGGAGTCACTGTCACATCCGACAGGTCAACAGTCCTGACCTTGCTCCAAGCCATTTCCACATGTTTGGGCCATTCAAGGAGTTCCTGGGAGGCCGGCGTTTCAGACACGAAGCAGGCAGACTGATCATGGCTCTGGTGTACTGAGAAAACTTTCTACCTTGCACTAGTGAAACTCTGGGATAAGTGCATTAGTGTACACTAGCAGGAGATTGCAAAGGAGAAATAAATGTAGTGTTTAGTATCATAATCAAAAGTCCCGTTTTGACCTGAACACCCCTTATAATGTCGTTCCGCTTTGTGTTTATTCATCTGAAACAAAATGTATCTATTCCTAAGCATAAACAAAGAGAAAATATTAATAACAGCACAATTGTAAAAGATACTGAGCGATACAGATGCGTAAACGTCCCTGTCAGTAAAACACGTAGAAAGGTCAAGGAACCGCGAGTAATCCTCTCCAGACAGGTGCTTCTTGTGAACTTTATTTATGGAGTCCATCACAGTAATCCTTGTAACCTTGGGGAAGTGAAAAAGGTTTGTCATGAGGAATGGGCCAAACTTCGAGTACAATGCTGCAAATAGTGAATTATTTCTTACTGTAAAGGTCTCAAAGTCATGTACAAAGTCAAAAGACGTTACTTTCGTATAAATGTCATGTGGATATATGAACCGTTTGACAGCGAAATGAGATAATTCCATTTCGACACTTTTGAGAAAAAGTTTTTGTTTTAAGTCACAACGGTGTTAAAAAGCACAGATGCCAAAATATTAAGCCTTAAGGTGTTTGGGTTACACAAGTGTGAAATTGGTGTCACTTTTCAAAAAGCTATAAGTCCACCTCTCACAGTTTTGTCACAATGAATAAAGCCTGCGGCTGTGTTTGTGCTCGTTTAAGTATGCATTTTCGCGCGTGCAATTTTTTTTTAAGCGATGCAGTGTGTTCAGCAAATTGCGTGTGCTTCTGTGATTGCAGCGCTTATAGTAACTCCTGATGTAAACATTTGCTTTATTTGCTTTAAAAATCTCTCTATATGTTAAATTAACAAAAAATGCATTAAACCATTTGAATAGTGTTAATTTGTCTCATGCAAAAAAAAACAAAAAAATTACATTTTCACTTTTAGAGCTTTTAGAAAATGATATCAAAACTACACAACATATGATAGTCTAGAGGCTTTGCTAATGGCTTGAGAACATTCAATAATTTTCTTTTTTCCGGTGAAATCTGGATGATGCAACTTTCTGATGAACATGTGATGTGTGGAATATTTCTTAGAGCTGAATGTGTTCAAACATGAATAAACTAAAACGGATAGATAAACACACATAGATTTTTCTGTTTAATTATTTGGGTAATTTAACTTATTTCAAGGTAAAACATACTGTACATTAGCTACGATGTACTTATCTTAAGTCTCAAATTATTTATTAAAACTAACGGTAGTGCTATAGGACTACATACGGCCTATATAAGCCATTCACGGCAAAGCCTACACGTTGATTTGTCTCAACTGCTGTCAGAAATTCCACTTTCGTCGGTTCTGATGTCGTTTAGTCAAGTGACAGATTTTCCTTGACAAGGTTGTGATATGTTATTTTTCTGGGTTGTCATATGTTATATGTAGAATGCCGTACTGTGGCTGACTGGAGCGTAGTGTAGAGAACCTCACCGTGATGTGACATGAAAACACGGAATCTGTGATTACACGGAAAAATCAAAGACATTATTTAATATACATTATTTACATATATAAGTAATGTCAGATCAGACAAGGCCAGAAATTAATCTTACATTATTTATAATTTCATATACAGTATAAGATTAAAAAAAGAAAAAAAATGTATATTTCATATGCAAAGGGCAGTGTGTTACATGATCCAGAATCCAAAAAATGAATGCAGTTACAATAATAATAATAACAATAACAATAATAATAATAATAATAATAATAATAATAATAATAATAATAATAATAATAATGTCTATACCGCTTTATCCTGTATATGGGTCGCAGGGAGCCTGGAGACTATACCCAGAAACTTACTGTAAGGCACAAGGCAGGGTACACCCTGGATGGGGTGTCAATTAATCTAATCTGCAAGTTTTTGGTCTGTAAGATGAAACTGGAGGACCCGGAAAAACCCACCAAGCACAGGGAGAACACACAAACTTCATATACACACACCACAAGACAGGAACCTGAAGGTGCAAGGCGACAGTGCAGGGTTTTTTTTGGAGTTTTTTTTACTTAAATAAATGAAAAAGGAAATAAAAAGAAGAATAAGAAAAAAATTACAATGCAAATAAAAACAATATAATAAAAACAAACAAAGAATGAAGAAAACTTTGAAATAATATTTAAAAATATCAGAAAATGTAGGGTTGTATATTAAACCCAACTGGAAAAAGACATATTTATTTTTACTTAATAAATAAATAAATAAATAAAATAAATATAGATATAGATATACAGCGTGGGCCATTTATATGGATACACCTTAATAAAATGGGAATGGTTGGTGATATTAACGTCCTGTTTGTGGCACATTAGTATATGTGAGGGGGCAAACTTTTCAAGATGGGTGGTGACCATGGTGGCCATTTGGAAGTCGGCCATCTTGGATCCAACTTTTGTTTTTTCAATAGGAAGAGGGTCATGTGACACATCAAACTTATTGGGAATTTCACAAGAAAAACAATGGTGTGCTTGGTTTTAACGTAACTTTATTCTTTCATGAGTTATTTACAAGTTTCTGACCACTTATAAAATGTGTTCAATGTGCTGCCCATTGTGATGGATTGTCAATGCAACCCTCTTCTCCCACTATTCACACACTGATAGCAACACCGCAGGAGAAATGCCAGCACAGGCTTCCAGTATCCATAGTTTCAAGTGCTGCACCTCTTGTATCTTCACACCATAGACAATTGCCTTCAGATGACCCCAAAGATAAAAGTCTAAGGGGGTCAGATCGGGAGACCTTGGGGGCCATTCAACTGGTCAGACACTAACCCACATTGGATAGATCCCTCCAAGACTGTTGGAACAAAAAAAGTGATGGTATGGTGTGGTATATGGGGTACAAAGATAGTGGGGCCATTCTTCATCAATGGAAAACTCAAGGCCACTGGATATTTGAAATTGCTACATGATGATGTGTTTCCCTCTTTATGCACTGAAGCTGGCACGTTCCCTGAGTTTTTCCAGCAAGATGGTGCACCACCACATTATGGGTGTCATGTCCGAGCATTCCTAGATGAAGAGATTCCTGAAAAGTGGATTGGTCGTCGTGGGCCAGTTGAATGGCCAGTTGTGAAATTCCCAATAAGTTTGATGTGTCACATGACCCTCTTCCTATTGAAAAAACAAAAGTTGGACGTCTAAATGGCCACCATGGTCACCACCCATCTTGAAAAGTTTCCCCCTCACATATACTAATGTGCCACAAACAGGACGTTAATATCACCAACCATTCCCACTTTATTAAGGCGTATCCATATAAATGGCCCACCCTGTATATCAATATATATATTGATTATATACATATAGAAAGATGGTAAGATAGAAAAACAGACAAATGCAGTCCTATATACATACATACACACATGTATACATTTAAATATGGCTCTATTTTATTTTTAAAAATGAGAGTTAAATATTCATTAATTCATTCATTCATTCATTCACTCATCCTCTATACCGCTATACCCTATATATACACAGGGTTGTTGAAATCCTGAAGCCTATCCCAGGACACATTGGGCATAAGCAGGTGTACACCCATCCCAGGGCATGCATGCACACACCATGCACACACCACACACTCATTCACACACTACAGACAATTTGGGAATGGCAATTAGCCCAATCTGCATGTTTTTGGCCTGTGGGAAGAAACCCGGGGGACCCGGAGGAAACCCGCCAAGCACCGGAAGAACGTGCACACAGACCCGCAGCGGGAATCGACCCCTCGGCCATGGCGGGTTATTTCCATTGCCAAAAGAAAAAAGTCTAATCCATACAGTATATCATTAGGACAATCTTTTGATCATTCATTCTCACTTTAATGTTTTACACGAATCCTGAAACCCTGTTGAACTCTTCCTAGTCCATCTTATTACAGGTTAACATCTCTGCTTCTTTTCCGCTTTGGATCATCCCAAAACAACTACAGCAGCCTGAGTGCAAGCACTTATTTTAGTATAAAGTGTAGCATCCTGTACATATGTATTTAACTTCTCATATCTAAGCTTTTATTAAGGCTATTAAAACAGCATGACAGTGAAGTGTGAAAACCCCATAGAGCAAGGTACTCCACAAAGCAAACTCAACCATTAAAAGAGGAAAAGCTTAAGGGCAGCATTATATATATACTTTTTTATTTTATTTTTTTAAACAGAAGCACTACCAGTAGATTCAAAGCTTAGTCTTAAATCTACCTGTTTCTAAGCAGCGGTCAGAGCCTCGGGCTGTGTTCCATCCTGTCACAATCAGGAGAGTGATGGAGGACCACACAATTCCTTTATGACTGAGCAGGGATTAAAGCAGCAAGCCTGACTTGTGTTCAGACACTTTGTGAGTCGCAGTCATATGCTGTCATTTGTTTCACTGGCAAATTACAACTTTTTGAAATGCTTAATTACTGTATGTCTTGTTCACACACATCCGAATTAAATGTCTTTGCTGGAATCAAACTCTGCCACGGTGGATATTTGTGTATGCGGGCTGTTCAAATCAAACCTGGACTTTTGATTGTGCAGAAGAACAAAACACATTTATGAGAGAGAGAGAGAAATGCAGTTATACACTAATGCACTTCTCCCAGTGTTTCACTAGTGCTTGGTAAAAACCTTTCTTTTTATAGAGCCATAATGTGCCTGCTTGCTTCATGTCAGAAACCCTAGCGTCCCAGGAACTGCTTTAATGGCGCAAAGATGTGGAAATGGCTTGTAGTGAGGTCAGGACTGTCAGATTGACAGATGTGTCAATAACACCTAGCTGAGGTTCTGTAATGTACTGCACAAGGAGTGTTCATAAATGATTGTGTGTACGGTTACCACAGACAGATGCGGATCTTCTGCAACTTGGTAACAGTTCATGTGTTCCATATGCTGAAGACTCACATGAACAACCGCAGTGCACGGTGAGCCGCCTAGGCCAGGATCGTCATTCACTTTCTTTAAAATATTTGCATCGTTTAACTGTTTTACTGCAGCTTAGAGTCTAACAGTGTTCATAACGAGTCCCAGTTTGACTTAAATGCCCCTTGTAGTAGACTCTTCTTCAGTATATAGATAAGGAATTACTTATGCATGACATACACACTGTCCACACACGGTGTAAATTGGACCCATGACACTGGTTTCTCATGCAAGTTTCCAATCAGTCAATTATATGCTGGCAACACGTGGCATAAAATCGCTCATCGCAGTTGCAAATATTGTTTACGTTACTAGATTACTACGGTACAATGAACCATGCCACTAAGATCACATGTGTCCCATTCTGATGTTTGACATTGTGTCAAAGCAAGTATAGAAATATATATTTGTACCATGAAATCATGCATAAATTTGTATTTGCATCACAATCACAATGCAGTTTATTTTTTCTTATGTTGATAAAAGGTCTCTTTTTTTTAGGTCTCCCCCAAATAGTGTGTGTTAATGCTCCAGCTGAAGGATATTGTGCATTCTCTCATACCTTAAAGTTGCACTCCTTTTCTAAATGTGCCATTTTAATGTCTACATTAGATGCTATAAGCCACACCCGCACCAGTAAACAAGAAATTGGAGGGGTACCTTCTTATACAAAGCCACATTATGGCAAAAATCGGCTAATTGGCCTTGTTAAACCATGGCCAATGCAAAAATGGAAAGAAAGCAAGTAATGCTCTCTCTCTCTCTCTCTCTCTCTCTCTCTCTCTCTCTCTCAATTTGTACATACATACTGGTGACCCATTTCATGAATGCCAATATTATCATTGTGTCATTGATATAAAACACCAGACGCCATTCAATCTCAAAGGTTTTCCCTCCTACTTTGCTTTCTCCGGTAACATTAATCCCTGCACGCTATTCAAGGTTTCTCTCATGCAAGCACGTACAGATTCGTTTAATGAAAGGAATTCATTAATGAAGCGGAACCTAATCGAAGTCTATTCACAGATATACAAAATAAAAGTTCTCCTTCACAAGGGAACAATAGCGACCGTCTGACACAACTATCCCCAACCTAATGCAGAACTTTATATCTGTCGTGCTGCTGAGCTAATCTGACTGTTACGGCATTTTAACAAATCGCTTCTGACTGATTCTCAAGCACAATCGAGATTAAAATGTTCATCAGACCGTTCGAGTTTCAATTTCTCTCATGACACCAATTTCTGTCCGAAATGGGTCGCTGCTTTTTTCCTCCCCTAAGCTAAATTTTTACTTCATTTCAGCACAATTCACCCACTAATGTACCCACGTACATCTGCCATTAAGTGATGTCAAAGTGAGGAGGCGGTTAATAAAATGCAGAGATTTAAAACGGAAAAGAGCACTTCCATCATGACAGAGGGTCAATTACCCAATGCTATTCGTGCACTAAGGGTGTCATCCATCATGAACGTTCTTGTTCTCATACATTCTCAGAATTTGAACAGATCACATTGATCTTGTCCTTGTGCCTTAATATGTTCCAGCCTGTCTTCCTGCAGCTTTTATCAAGCCTTTCTTTTAAACCCTGCTCGGATGGGATTAGTTTCACTTCTAAAACTTATCTACAATGACATACAGAGCCGTAACATCAAAAGCAGATAAAATCAATGCAGCACTAATTCTCTCTCTCTCTCTCTCTTTCTCAGAAGTGTAAGTTGCTTAATTAGAGGTGTGAAGTTATAATTACTAACCATAAGGAGCAACCCAAACACTCTGCGCTGTCCAGGTGTGTCTCTTAAAAAGGAGCCAAACACTCCAGAGGATGTTCATGCATAGTGTAGTGGGCTTCCGGTACATGGAGACAAATTTACGAAAATCCATAAAGTACTGTACGTTGTTCTCAACAGTGAAAGCTTGTCCATGGGTCAGATGGTCCATCGGCATTTCAACAACGGTTAATCATCATAAAACCTCATTCACCGACTTTCACTCATTGTCCATACCAATTTATCCTGTGTTCAGGGTCACTGGGGGCCTGGAGCCTATCTCAGGAGGCTTAGGGCACGAGGTGAGGTACATCCTGGACAGGGTGCCAATCCATCACAGGACACACACACTACAGGCAATTTAGGAAGACCAACTAGCCTCATCTGCATGTCTTTGGGAGGAAATACCTGAAGGAAACCCACCATGGGAAGACCATGCAAACATAGATGAGGACCTAGCCGGGAATCGAACCCAGACCCTGGAGGTGCAAGGCGACAGTCCTAACCACTACACCACTGTGCCGCCTCCATACTCTTTTTAATTCTCTTAATATACTGACTACACCCTCTTGACTAGGGGTTGGTTTAAAAACAGTGGTGCTAATTGATTTATTCAACCAGATGTTTCATTGATTTCCTCTCCTTGCTGGAACAGAGTTATTATTGAACCTTGGGGTTGTGCAACAAGCTCCAATAGAGGACTATTGGGGCAGAAATCGTGCTGACTCATACACATTTTTCAACTGAAGAAGAGTAACAGACAGGACAGGAAATATAAGGCTCCGGCAGGTTTTTATAGGGCCAAATCGGGGTATTCACTCCCCCCAAAACTATTTCTGATACCTTTCTACAAACAAATGATAAGAGTAAATATACACAGTGTGTCTTGCTATACAGAACAATTTCACTTAGACAGTAGTGAATATTGCAAAGATCGGGAGTGAGAAATGGGAAGTTATGGAGTGGATAATTGGATACTTGTATATTGGAGACATGTGTGCACCACAGTGACTTTTTGCTTTCCAAAGGAAACGAGGAAAAATATGTCTTGCTTTTCCAACGCCAGATTATTTTTGCGCTGGATTTTGAGACGAAGCTGGACTAGAAATGTTCCTGAAACCTGTCAACCCTTGGTGATGATATTAGATTCTCCTTGTGCACCTCACCAGTGACAGGAAACACACTAGCAGTATCAAGCACAGGCGAACAAAGGTAAGTCTAAAACCATTCAAAATGAACTCTGAGAGTGTTTGCTGGATGACAGTCAACTGTCTATTATGGTATTCCCTGCATGATAGATTCTTGACTGAATTTTGTTTGAATCTGTGAATTATTCATATCATTCGGCTACGTCATTCCAGTCTCTCTACATCTCTGTGCTTTCACCTCAACAGCAGTTAGATAAAATAAAGATGTCTGTCTTTAAATTCCTTTAAAAACGTAAAATAGATTTAAATTTTTACTCAAATAATTTTTCCAGCATGTTTCACTGTACAGAGTACATCCCTTCAGCCAACACTTTAAAAATAATGTCAATAAATAAGGTAAAGTAACCGGGGAGGAGGGGTGGTGGTGGTGGTGGTGGTGGTGGTGGATATGGACAGAAAAATGTATTCAGGCAACATGTTGATAAAGCGTTCACTTTGTGATCTAGAGATTGTCTGTTAAAATCCTGCTGATGGCATGTTGCCTTTTTTCCCCAATGTCTCCACTCTTAGAAATGCCTCTTATTCATCTTATTCGATTTCTCAGAAGAAATTTTAAGAGAATCATTTGTGACAATGTTGACACACATACGGAACAAAAAAGTAAAAAATCCCCGGTTAAATCTCCTCGTGTATCAAAAAGAAACCTTTAAGCGTAGAATTTCCCATTGGGATAAAAGAGCTTGAACGCGAGTATAAATTACAAGAAACATTGGCGTATTAGTAAAGTGCAGAAATCATGACAGAGTCTCAGTGAGAAGGAGCACGTCTCCACTGAGTCACTGATTAATAAAATGGAATAAAGTGTAGGGAAAAGAATAATGTGGCTATAAAACAACTGATAGTGTTGGCATGCATCAGGGCTGCGTTCTGAACCCGCTTCAAAGGTGATCAAATAAAAAATGTCCAAGTGCATGTGGATCAGATGAAGACAATTCACAAGCTTTCTGTTTTGGTTCCGTAACAAGTATACATGTGACACAATCTTGGGATAAAATTGACTAAACTCAGTTCAAAAGTTGGAGGTTGGTGTATACAGTAAATGAAAAGTGAACATTGCTACATTTTATCTTATGCATCAAATTCCAATTTCATTTGTCGCATATGCAGACGGGCACAGTATGATATGCATGAAATGCTTATACTGTACAACTGCCCAGGAAAAAGATTTTTCTGAAAAGATATAAATTGCACTGAAGTGTGTAATAAAATTAAACAAAGAATATTGCAATAAAAGTAATACGAATATGATTAAAAAAATATAACAAAAATTTTAACTGAAAAAGATTATAATTAAACAATACCGCTGTACCGCGGGATACAAAGTTAATCCGCCTCGGGGGCGAGTTTTTATTTTTTTAATATAAAATAATGTGAATTCAGATCATCTCTTCCAGCAACCCAAAAATATTACCAGTATTACCAAATTCCAACACTATAATCCCTTTTTTTCATATAGAACAATCATAATATTTAGAAACTATATATAATTTAAGTAAAATATGAAACAAATAGACATTAAACCTCACTTAACTTAAATTTATGATCACCAGCTGCTTAAAAAAATTAACTGAAAGTGGCTCCCTTATCTTCTTATCTTCTACCATTCTTGTGACCCATGGTGCTATTTCTTTACTAAATCTTGCACACAATGCAAAAAAAAAAACACAAAAAATATGTCTGACTTTTTTCACTTGACTTTTCACTGATACAAACAAATTTCGAACGGTTCTTTGCCGACGTTCGCTGCTTCATGTGCCGAGACAGATTTCATGCAAAATTTAAGACAAAGATCTGTGAGGCGGGGCATTTGTATGCCAAGTTACTATTGTAGTTACCAAAATAAAATAAAATTAAAATAGAAGTGTATGACGTGTATAAATTATGCAGAAAGATATTATAAACTCTGAGAGTGCAGTTAATCCTCATTTATGTGAAAAATGAGCAGTGTGAATACTTGTGCCTTTATTCAATCATCCATTCCTCCTTATTAAATTAAAGAAAAAAATGATATCCAGATATTTCCAGTGGCGATGGACGGAAAAAACTTTCCCATTTCTCGTTATGACTGAATTCTGTAACACAGCCAAAACAATGTGGAAATGTTTGTATTTAGTTTACATTCTAACCATGGCTCTGCTTTGATGTGTAAGGTGCCAATTAAAGAAAGAACACATACTATGTAAACGTGATTTAATTACACATACAATGTCATGGTCACGGAGAGCTGCTATGTGTCATAATGGGATGTAATAATCTGAATCAATTCAGATGTGTCACATTATGATTAAAACAAAGACGAGCCCTTAAAAAAAAAAAATATATATATATATATATATATATGGGAATTAAAATCAACAGAAGGGAAGTGACAAAATGAATTAGTAACCGTTGCATCATTTTATGGAAGTGTATCATATTACTAATATTTTGGTGGGAAGGATATCTTTCATAAGATAAAAATAAGAATAGATCATTTAATTTTCACTTTTCTCATAGTAAAATTTGATACATTATGTACTGCAATTTCAGTTAAGAACTGCATTGTTCAAAGAAAATGTCCATCTGTCCATGTAAAGTGTGTTTCCTATTTTTTTTGCCAGGGCCACCACACACATTTATTATGATGTGTTTTTATCTTCACTTGGTTCTTATTCACTATACCGATCAGACACAGCTCTAACATCACCGCCAGGTCAATTGAACATCATTGACGACCAATTATACTGTACACCAGGAAAACTGATGACAGAATCATGGGCACACAAGGCTCACGTACAGCATGCCTGTGTGGACTAAAGGCTTGCCTGCCCCATTGAAAAGCCAATTTCACACAAAATGCTGGAAAAAAAAAAAAAAAAATCAATGCTGGCAATGATAGAAAAGTATCAGAACAACCAAGGCATCACAGCCTGCCACGTATGGGGGTTTAGCCGGCAAAGAGTTCAAGATTGTTGATCCGGTCTCCACTGTCCCCAAATCTCAATCCAATCAAGGACAAACAAGCCCGATCCATGGAGGACAGAGCACGCCACTAATGTCCTGGAGACAGACACCACAGAACACCTCCAGTGGTCTCGCGGAGCCACGCCTCTGGGGGCCAGTGCTGCCCGGCGGCTGAAAGGGAACCTAAACAATACCGGGCTTAATATTTTGTGCTTTAATGTTATGACTGATCATTGTAGTGTACTGATTTGTCCCCGGATAGTTTGTTAACATCTTTAGAAATCACCCAGGACTCACCGAGCTTTGCCAAGAACACAATTTAGCTAATATTGTGTTTACAGTTCACTTCGCCAGCATAACAGCTTGCACCTTCATTTTATCCCAACGCTCATGCTAATGCCAAAGCCCGCATCCCTGTGGGCAACAGTCTACAGTCTTTTTATCTGGCACGTTACAAATATGTGGGACAATTTTCCTTCTGGAGCTGAGATATAATAATAAAAAAAGCTATCTTCTTGGTTTTAACACATCTCCATATGGTGGAGGAGTTCTACTCTGTATTGTAGTTGTTTCTTCTCTTTGTCACGTTATAGCGATCAATGTACGTAGATGTTGTCTTTTATAAGAAATAAAGCCCCGGTGATGTGCTCTGATTGATACAGTATATTAACTATTGAATAATGTTAATAGTCTCCCAAACTCACTGCAAATGCACAACACAAGAGAGATGGAAAAAGTACAAAAAGGGCTGCAAAGAAGAAAAAAAACAAGTTAATGCTGCAACTGAAAAAGCTATTTTATTCACCATTGTTCTGCATATAATTCACGCTGTTCTGTCCATCAAGTGTAGCAAATATTCTGCAAAGGCAAAGACGTTGAGTGCCACTTAATTTCCAATCTGGCGTAAACCTGCATACAGTGTACCCAATCTCCCAATCATGTGTGCTAGAAATAGGGGAGAGCAAAAAGATTGGAGAGAAATGCGAGTTCGCCGGAGTCATGCACTGCTTCCCATTCAGATTGAAAGCCCTCAATACCCATCTGTAGGAACCCCCCCCCCCACCTCCTCCTTTTTTCGGCTTCTCAGAAAGATAAGAGGGCCAGTGGATGGGAAATAAAATGGCAGCCTCTTGATGTTTCCATCAAAGCAAGGCTTCGGCAACAAACAGCCATTTTTCTCCCAACACTTGGCAGTCTGAACTCCGAGCAACTGGCCATAATTCTGCCCTCATGTGATGGAGTAACATCGTCCATGAACGTGATTAAACTTTCAACTGGGTCTGGAAATAATTGTTTGGTATTCTGGGAAAACGTCTTACATCGTCAAATTCTTCTGTTGGCTAAATTTCATGACTTTAATGTATTTACAGTATGAGAGCAGGAGCATTGAGGACATGTTGATACAAAGTGTCTGAACATAAAAGTAATTAAGGTCCAGGATTAAGTCCATTTGTCTGTGTGGACTGCAGGGTGGGGTCTCCATGGATCAAACTTGTTTGCCATTGATTTTTAATCGGATAGAGGTCTGAAGATTTTGGAGCCTGGACAAACCTTGGTCTGTTTGCCTGTTATGTCAAATGCTCCATACTCAGCAGGCTGTGATGCATTGGTTGTTCTGTTGCCTTTCTTTTATGACCAGCTTTAACCCTTTTTCATCAACTTAGGTTACATTGGCCTTTCTGTGGGATTGGACTAAAAATGGTTGGCCTTTGGTCGCACAGGTCCCACATCCATAGGCGCCCATGATTCTGTCACAAGTTTACTGGTACAGTATATAAGTGATCTTCAATGTTATTCAATTAATCTCGCCGTGGTAGTAATGTTCTGGCTTATCAGTGCATTGATATTATTTTGAATAATGCTTAACTACGTAATAATACTAACATCATAATATCAATATCATTAACGGTTTTTACCACTGTATTTGTCAAAATGTCTCCTTGTCCAACACTCAAGGCAAGGTTCTGACGTACCAGAAATAATTACATTAAAATAAAACTCTATTTTTATTGCTTCTTGCTTACACCCAAGACATTTATGAAAAATGTATGGACATTACACATTTACACATTCAGGGACATTTGCACACACCCTGGACATTTCTATTTCATTTCTTGCACACCTTTGCACATCTGTGGTCATTACATCTTCACATCCATGCATAGTTGCAAGCTCCCCGGACATTTCTATTTAAATTCTATGTCAATTTCCATAACAGTTTATATATTTTCTATATTTGTACAGCCTGTATATCATCCAGATTCTGTACAGCAAGGTTTTTTATATATTGTACTGTATATATTGTACATTTTACATTTTGTTTTCATCTTCTACTTTTTCTACAGCTAAAGTTTTTCTAGATTTTACTCACTCACTCACCTAATATACATATATTATATAAGGTCATGTAGGGCCTGGAGCCTATCCCGGGAGACTTAGGAAACAAGGCGGGGTACACCCTGGACAGGGTGCCAAGCCATCGCAGGTGACACATACACATACACTCAGACATTTGGGAATGTCAATTAACCTAACCTACATGTCTTTGGACTGTGGGAGGAAACCAGAGTACCTGGACGAAACCCACCATGCACGGGGAGAACATGCAAACTCCATGCGCAAAGGGACGGGAATCGAACCTGGCTGGGAGTCGAACCCGGTCCCTACATCTAGGCATTTGGCAGACGCCCTTATCCAGAGCGACTAACATTTTTATCTCATTATACATCTGAGCAGTTGGGGTTAAGGGCCTTGCTCAAGGGCCCAACAGGGACAACTTAGTGGTAGTGGGACTTGAATCTGCGACCTTCCGAACTGTAGTCCAATGCCTTAACCACATTGGGGGTACACCACCGTGCCGCCATTCTATGTTTTATTCTTTTTTTATTTCATAATTTATTTCTCATTGATAATCTTGTTTTTTAAGGTCACGTAAGCATTTCACTGCATATCGTACTCTGTATGTGACAAATAAAATTTGAATTAGAATTTGGTGTTTTGGTGGTAAGATATACTGTTTTATTTATTTTTTTAAAGCAGATTCCTCAAAAGTATATTATTATCGTATTATTTTTCACTGTCAGCTATTTTCCTACTATAAATTCAACATGGGCTGCTCATGCTTTCTTGGCTCTAATGTCCTGTTGATTTCTTCAAATAATGTTTTTACACAATTGCACTAAAGGCAAACGGCACAAGGTGACCGCTCTTCAGAGACGAAACCAAGTTGATACCGTGCACCACCGTAGTGTGGAGTAATCTCTACAGCTACAACCAACTCTTGGAGGAAGATGAATAATTAGAGTCTGTTAGAACGGACCTAATGAGCGGAACAGATGTCATCCACACTGTGAAACAGATCAAATGTGATTTGGCAAATCATGAATAAGCGTGACAGAAGAGGCAGATTGAGAGGATTATGGCAATGAGAGGGCTTTCAATAAGTGACCCAGCCATCTCCTCCCATGTTGTATTCCTCCTCCTCCTTCTCGCAAATTTTCTTTTAATTACACCGTGATTAGAGCTAATTAGAGTAAAATAAAGCTTATTTTGTGTTGAATTTTTAATTTTACAGCATTAACTTTCCGAGACATCTTACTATTAAATGATATTCTGTACCGTATACGTTTATAAGTACATTTATAACCAGCACTATGGGACACTCTACTGTACACTGTAGTCCTATACGTACTTAAGTTGCAAATGCAGCCTTCTTCCTTACCTTTGTAGAAGCATTCTTCGCTGTGCACAATGGTGATTCTTTGACGTGTCAGGCATGAGTCTCGGTGCAGATCGCAGTGGTTCTCGTAGAGTTTCCCATTAGATCCACATACAGGTTTGTAGTGCGGCTTGCAGTGATCCAGACACTGGCACTCCCCCTGACCGGTCGCATGGTCCACCACACAGTGCTTCCCCAGACCACAGTACTTATGCTCACAGGGGTTCAGGAAGCCGTTGCGACCAAGCAGGGCTGCACACACAAAGCAAAAAGGGACTTCTTTGTGAGCACTATTCAAGGGAAATAGGTTACAGTACATGTGAGCAGATGATATCACTTGCATACAGTAGTTTTTTTCATTATTGAATCAATTGCATTTCAAAACGTCTTACATAAAGAGGGGGAAATGCGTCATTTGGAACAACCGCGATCATTTATTGGTAATTATCCATAATCATGAATAGGAATTGTTTGTTAGGGACAACAGCAATCATTCACTGGTTGTTAGGAACAATGGTGATCAATGTGTAGTCACTGAGAACAAGGCTAATCAGTGAATCGTTGTTGCGAATCATGATCCTCAGTGATTGGCTGTTGAGAAATAGCGGAGATCAATGATTGGTTGTTGGGTATAATAGCGATCATTTGTTGCTCAGAGCACCACTCAGTCAGGCTTTACACCCTGGTGATGAGGCAGGAGAACATGCTTCCTCAACTTGTAAAACCAGCAGCTGTGAAATGAACTGGAGAGGCGTATTGAGTTCAGGACGCTTGTTAACACCTTACTAGATTTCCTGCAAGGCTGTATTTTGAAGTAAATGAACGAAGCGACTCTAAAACGTCTAGCAATAAAAAGTCATCAACATGGCAAAGGACTATTTGCAAATGGAGTAGACAGGGTAGACATTTAAAGCACCGGAACAATCACCTACTGAACCTGTACGCTCAGTGCTGGTGACACAGCGACACTATGGCTAGTTTTGAACCGTGCTGACTGCACTGCAGAAAAAAAAAATCATTAGACAGGTCATCCTTAAAAGTTTTTCACTTTCGAAAGTGTCTGAACCACCTAGACAGATAATGCTTCTACTCAATTACCTTTTATCCCACTTCTAGAGACTCGGGCTCACGTGGGACAGAGGGACGTTTAGAGAGGTGGAAAGCAAAAGGTCCACTCTGGTGGAAGGCATCAAACCTGATCAGTTGTAAACAGATGTGACAGGCGGGGAAATACACTGGCTCGGAAAGCACTGAACCGAGAAGATTCAGACAACAGAATGCCACTGAATTGGCGACCATCTTTTCCAAAGATCATGGGTCAATCAAACTGCTTTCCTTCAGAATCATCCAGACGACCCAAACTCCAAAGATTGGTTTTAGAGCTCGGCTTCTACACTCACCATGTTGCCCTTATGAGATGAGGAGGCATTGAAAGGCATGGTTTGATTCAATTATTTTTTTTGTCCTGCAAATTGTATTTCTTTTACCAAAATATCTGGCTAAACATAAATTTAGGTGCTATCAGCTTTTTACTTTGTTTCGACCCAATCCCTAATTATTTTCGAGGTACATTTTGGTTATTTGACCAGTTTTTTTGTTTTTTTTTATAATAAAAAAATTAAATGGCTCAAATTCCACAATAGCCACAGCAGTCATTTTAACCAGTTGAATCTAACATATCATATTGGCAAATAATTATAGTTGTAATACAGTACATGCGTATCGTTAGAAAGGTGTGTGTCAAATACGTTTGACTAAATTAGCTTGTGGCTTGCTGGCATACACTCTATAAAAATATATACAGAATAAAAATACAGTATTGTATAAATAATAATAATAATAATTTAAAAAAACAAGTACTGCATAAAAGTCTTAAGCCACCTCCGATTTCTTCATGTTTAATTAAATATAATTAAATTGAATTAAATTATGTGGGTTAAATTAAATCGAATAATGAATGTTCTATAAATGTTTTTAGATCCATAGCAGGCTGTAACGTGCCTAAAGATACAATAAAAAAATCTCTATTTTGTTATTTATAAAGTCTCTACAGTATAAAGTTATTCATGTAACAACCGCCCACCAGCGGCAATCTCATTTCCCCTCTCGTCTGTTCCAGCCACTCAGCATTCAGCATCACTGGTACTGTATACTATTCATCTGTCATCATCTGCACCTCTTTTCTGCTGTTTCATGCCTTAACATAGATGTTTTTTCAACGTTTCAATGATTCATAGGTCACTGCGTGGCTTAACAAACAAACAAAAAAGTATTAGTCTTGAAACTACTCAGGTGCGGGAACTGGACCCAGTAATCCTGGAGAACTATTCCTCAAGACTACATTAAAGATACAAGACTTTTTACATGGTCTGTCTCTTTGGAAGCAAAATATCAAAAAATGAGGGGTGGCTCAAGATTTTTGCAAAGTACTGTAAAATTCAATAATTTATGTTAAATGTCAAGTTGAAAGAGTTTGACGTTATTGAAAACGATATATATAAAGTGGAAGCAGGTAGATAGAATTTTACTGTCACTTCTGTTAAGGAATTTCATATTTCCAAGATTGAAACATTTCTTATAAAACTAGAGCGAACCATAATCAACATTTATTGAAGGCAAAAAAAAAAATATATATATATATATAGTTATATACTGTAGCACCTGTCAGGCTATATTTGTGCTAATAGACACTATGTATTTGTACTGTAGATCCATCCTATGTCTTGAACTGGTCAGTAGTTATAGATTTTATCCGGGTGCATTTCATTAGATTTTTTTTTTTTCTTTTGCAATTTGTTGAATTTATTTAAAATATTCTTTGGGGATTTCCATTTTTTAAACCTAAAGCTATTGTATTACTTAATAAGTAGACAATTATCCTGGCTTATCAAGTGGAACATTTTATTAATTAATTGTTTATTAATTGTTATTATTAATTGTTGTCGGATTGTTTTGAAGGCTTAATTAAAATCTTGTCATACATTATTCATTTGCACTGCTATATCAAAGAACCTATTTAGAAACACAATAAGCAATAAGAATTATAATGGTAAAAAGCTTTTTATTTATTATTATTTATTTTTTTTATTTTTTTTATGGAGTCGTCATTTATTGCTATACATAAGCTAATGTGGTGAATCTGATACAGAATTTAGAGATTCCTGCAGCCGAACTGCTCCCACTGCACCGATGGCATGCAAACCAAGTAGGCCTATGCATGATGATCAGATGCCCAGGTGCCATCAACTCATTATCTCTTTACAGACCAGACAGAAATCCGAGCTCTGTTCGAAAGCCCTGCACTGCTGATGTTTAAAAAAAAAAAAAAGACTCACGATTTGAATTGCAGTCATTACCTTCAGTGCACTCAGCTGGTCTGTGCGCTGTTTCTTTGTACCAAGAAGAAAGTTGTGCTCAGCTGTGCTCTCTGGCTAAAGAAGTGAATAATTGAACTTTATGAGGAGCCCTACTGTTTTTTTTTCCTTTCTTTCTTTCTTTCTTTCTTTTTTCCCTGAGAGTTCACTGGGTATGCTGTAATTTATTTGTATTTTTGTTCTGGAAACCAAATTCCTCCCCTTAGAGCGGCCTACTTGTACTCCTACTTACAGTATATCTTCCTATGCGGGTGAAAAACAAGAGAGTTTATATTATGTAAGTCACAGTCCTTTGGTTCATGGCATGAAATTGTAAATATGAAATGAGTTTCTTCTTTTTTTTTTTTTTCATCCTGTATATCCATATTGTAAAAGCACAGGAAGTATCAGTATGAGTCCCCGTTGATAAAGGGCACAAAAGGCCATTAAATGATTTAAGATGCACGGCGTGTCACCCTGCAGCCAAACGACAACAAAGACAAATGATTAATTAATTGCGAGTGATTTGTTACCGAGTGAATTTTGTTTAAATTTGATTTACTTCTCTTGTCTGAAACGACCTGCTGGTTCAAAGCAATGTCACAAGACGGGTAGGAAAACAGGATTTTAACATGGAGAATGGAAATCATTGTACAGTATGACATAATATGTATTTAACATACTGTATTGTATTATAATACAAGGGGCATTCAGGTCAAACCGGGAATGACAGAATAACAGAACACAGTTATGACAACAACAAAAAAAAACTCCCTTTATTTCTCTATATAATGCGCTGCTACACTAATGCACTTATCCCAGCGTTTCACTAGTGCTTGGATATCATCAAGGTAGAAAGATTTCTCAGCACCCTGGAGGTATGATCAGACGGCCTGCTTTTTATCTGAAACAGTGGCCTCCCGGGAGCTTCTTTAATGGTCCAGACATGTGGAAATGACTTAGAGCGAGGTCAGGATGTGGCAATAACTCCCAGCCGAGCTCCTGCAATGTGCAAGTGGTGTTGGTGAATGATTGTGTGTACAGTTCCTACAGACAAGATATATATATCCATTTTCACGGATCAGACGTTCTACTCGCCGAATGTTGGCGGGATCGACCTCAGGTGAGATCATCATTCTGTAAACTCTTGCACCATTTAGTGTTTTACCGCGGCTAAGCGTCTCATCACCGAAGTATTCTGTAAATGTCAATCATCTATACAACTTCATTCGCGAGAGATTACGTCACGAGTCCCTGTTTGACCTGAACACGCCTCTTACATTGCCATAGACTGGCAATTGAAAAATATGTTCAAAAGCAATAATTACACAGTAATAATACTGTAGGTACTGTACAGTCTCTCGGACTGATTTATTTTTAAACAATAGCAAAACAACAAAAAAAAAAATGTTAATTGCGTTAACTGTACTCCATATAATCTGTGCTCATTGACACCGACTTACACGTACTGCACTGTACATTACAAAGGTGAAATATCGTTCCTACAGTACAACAAAGTTGCTCTGTACAGTATTTGTTAAAACTCCCTGTTCACACGAACATCAGCAAAGAAAGTTGCTCTTAAATGTCAGCAACGTGAATAACAGGGCAAGCATCTGTTTTTGGAGAGCATGCAAATCTCACTCTAAACAGTGCTTTTGTCTGTAGTCTTGAATACTGATTCTGGGAATTTCACTCTTAACTCAGCTGTGAACTTGTGCTAGATAAAGAGCAGGTAAAAAAAAAATAAGGAAGCAGAAACTTAAAACCATTGCAGCAGGTATACTGATAATGGAGATTAATCTAAAAGAAACACACACACACACACACACACATACATGCACATGCATGCACGCACACACACACAGCAATAAGGACGGATCTCTCTCTCCTTCTGCCTGATTGTTCTGAGAGAATTCTGTATCCTATCCTGGGTTTGCTTTAGGAATGATAATGCTGACTTGGCTGCGTCGTTGCTAACCACCTGCCTCGAAATAAATGGCAGATATTAATCAGCTGCTCTGTACCCAATGATAAGACTATGATGTACAGCTTTCCTTCTGAAAAATGGCAGAGTTTAGACTGTTCGTTAATGGTTTCTAATTACGGTACAATCACCGGAGTAAACAAACTCAGACAGCATGAGATCCATAAAATCTTAATAAAAGCACAATATTCCACATATCCCACAGCTCTGTTAAATCCTCAACTCTGATTGCTTTCAATTTTATTCCTCTGTAGTAACAGCTCCATACACACTTACACTAATAAGGAACTGACTTACAGTATTATTACAGATTATACACACTGATATCCTTTTGAGACCTGATGTCCTCATACGAGGGCGTGACATACAGTATGAGGATATATATATAGGAAAATATTCATGAGAGAACTTAATGAAAACTCTGAATATATTGAATGAAACGTGAGAATATTGAATGGATTCCGAATATATTGATTGAAAACTGATATATATTGAATGAAAAGTCTGAATATATTGAATATAATATTTGACGGAGATTAAATAGGGGGGGCAATCTATGGCAGGGGAGCATTTTAGCCCATAACACCGGTCTTCCCCGGTGAAATAGCGAATAAATGTCTTCATCCGTAGTCTTATACTGAGTGCGGCTTGTGCCACCACTTTGGGCCGTACACGCACTYATYAAWGWGTTGACCATCTCTTCATTTCTCACAATTGCAGCAACCAAGTTTCTCGCCGACTCACTCATCCTTTCTAAAGATGGCGCTGTGTTTTGGTGATGTCATGTTTCATTCAATATATTCAGACTTTTCATTCAATATACATCAGTTTTCAATCCATATATTCAGAATCCATTCAATATTCTCACGTTTCATTCAATATATTCAGAGTTTTCATTAAGTTCTCTCATGAATATTTTCCTAAACGGCATGCCATAATATATATA
>QMIH01001076.1:155148-174013 GCA_003987875.1 Clarias batrachus | reverse complement strand
TTGTACTGGAGGAGGTTGTAGATGGACTTGTACTGGAGGAGGTTGTAGATGGACTTGTACTGGAGGTGGTTGAAGATGGAATTGCAGTGGTGGTGGTGGTTGGAATTTCACTGGAGGTGGTTGATGGCATTTCTTCTGTGCTGGTAGATGACATTTCTGTAGATGGCTTTGTAGTGGGGGTAGATGTAATTTCTGTGATGGTGGGCGATGGCATCGCGGTGGTAGTGGTGATCGATGGCATTTCTGTAGATGACATTTCTGTGGTGGTGGTAGACATCATAGAAGTACTGGTGGTCTCTAGCATTGTTGTGGTATCTGAGGACTATAAAGTAGCTTTTTTAAATTAACCATGTATTCATGTTTTTCTGAGAATGTTGCCTTGGAGTAAAAGCTAGGTGAAAGATCATCTTAAATTTAATACCTGCTAAGCTTATTTCTTTAAAATATAACATCACTGCTATAGAAAAACATCCAAGTAGTGTTTGTGTTTTTTTTTTAATTCATGGATCTGCTCTTGTAAAATCACCAAGCATTTTATTGGAATAAAGTCTGAAATTATGGAGTTTTTACAAATCTTTTCTAACCGCTCGCTCACGAACCATTGGGGCTGCATAACACACTCGGAGGACAGCGCTATCCGCTCCTTCCTCTTGCATAAGCTCACAGACGCCCCTGATTGGCTGTAGAGTCGTGATTAATGTGGGAGCACTAAGTACCTCTCATCCCTCCCCTCTGAGAGAGCTCGGCCAATCATCTCTCTGTAGACCTCCGGCTACGAGAGGTTACAGCACCACCCAGGGATCGAACTAGCGATCTCCGGATGATAGGGCGAGAACTTTACCACTGCGCCAGGAGGCTCAATTTATAAAAACAATTTATAAAAACAATTTATTACGTTTTTGAGACTCACAATAAAAAATCAAGACTGCAAACAAAATAGAAAATAATTTATGGATTTACCTTCATTACTTTGCATTAAATAGAAAAACACTGATGTAGATTAAATTATATTGATTATTATTTTTTATTTGTTTTTGTGAAATTGACTTTCAGACGTACCTGTGCTGCTGAGAAAGCCACCAAGGCCATGAGACACGTTCCCAAACTTAGTAACTCCATGATGAAGAAACAAGGAGCATGAAGTACTGTAATGCTAAGGCCAGATTCAGCTATAACACTGAATCCTCTGCACCAGAGAAGACCGTTAAATGTCAGCGCTTCTGTGTGATCACATCAAACTGGACACGCCTTGACATGGTCTTAAAGTCACAGGATGATTTTGTCTGCTCTATTCAGCTTCCTCACTTTTTTATAACTGATGGAATTCATAATCTGAAGCTCTTAAAGTCACCACTTATTATCGACAGGTATCATGGTGGGAGATGACACTGATGTGGTAGTAAATTACATCATCATAGTCATTGTTGTTATACAGTATATCAAACTTACATGTCCTGCCTTTGGGTAATCATTGTATTATAAGCTTTTATCAATATTCATATGTCAGATGGAGAAAAATGGAAGAAAACTCTTTCTAATGTTAGAGATGCTACATATGATCACCAGAGCAAAATGTCAGATGATCCTTTTTGATTAATTCCAATTAGGTTATTCAGTTCACTATCAGTTTCTACTGTAAGTACCTAAACACATGCACTCATTCCACGTGAAAAAAAATATTATTGGTGCATCTGTAATAATAAACATTCAGATTAATACTCCTGCGCAAAACCCCAAGGCTTTAGACTGCTGGTAAAGAAGAGCAACACCGGAGACAAGGACAGAAACATGTGGTTCAGGACTGGATGACAATAATACTGTACATGACACGATATTTCCAAAGTTTGAATAATTATATAACGTAATGAGGAAGATAAAACCAATGTAATAAAATCTAGGTGGACACAGAACCTGGGAACCATGTGTGTGTGTGTGTGTGTGTGTGTGTGTGTGTGTGTGTGTGTGTGTGTGTGTGTGTGTGCGTGCATGCGTGTGTGTATGGCTCAATTAAACATATTAAACTAAAAATGTTTTCTACTGTACATTTTTTATGATGCAACTTCACCAGGCATTTAAGTGATCTTCTGTCACACACATTCAGGATGTTTTTCTGACCAAAGTCTCTATGCTTCCAGATCTTACCCCAATTCCAATGATCCAATGACTTACTTTAATGTTTTGATCTGGGCTAATAAACTGGACGTCTTGAAACTGTTTTTTTTTTTGTATTGATGTATTTGATGTCATCTCATAAGACAAAGTAAAAAAAAAAGAAGGTAAAAACACTCTGATGTTCTCATATGAGTAGCTTACAAGACTATACACACTATACACAGAGAAGTACAAGGAGAGTCGGGTCTCATATAGCCATGTTGCATTCCAGAAAGATAAGACATGTTTGTCCAACACATTTTTTCAATAACTCTTGTATGCAAATACAGATTTTTTCTGTCTTGTTTGTCTTTTGTGTATAACACTTTGCATGTGACACTTCTATACACATTTGCATTTTTCCATATCAACATCTTTTGAGCTTCCTCTAGTCTTTTATGGCACATGAGTAAATAACAAGGCCAGTTCTTTAGTACATTTGAGGTTTTCGTTATCAATTTCTGGTTATAATTTTTTTTCTCACCGTGCAAAAAAATTTAACCAAGCATCTTGAGAAAATAGCTAAGATCATATGGATTTAAAAAAAAAAAAAAAAAAAAACCTCTGCTTGACAGCTAGTGGTGAGAGCAACAGTTACACAATCCAAAGGTGGGATAGATTATCTCGGCAAAGGAGAAGTGCACACTATCACAGATTTTGACAGATTTGTGAATAATATTTGAGAGATATTATTTGAGGTTATTTTGTGTATGTAGAAAATGTTTCAGATCTTTGAGTTCATCTAAAAAAAAATGGGAGTAAAAACAAAAGTGTTGTGTTTATGTTTATGTTCAGTATACAGTATGTATGTAAAAAAAAAAAAAAAACAGTGTGTGTGCACACACAAAAAACAGTTAACAACAAATGGAGTAGGATGTTGGGTTTTATCAAATAAATATCGGTAGTATTGCACGTCTTAGTATAACACACTGTAAACCCTAATGCTCAAAGTAATTAAACATAGTGAGTGCTGTTAACTTTTTTAAAAATAATTACAATACGTTTATTCCAGAAGAACTTTCTGGTATTTATGAGTTTGTAGAAATGACATTTTTCAAGTTAGCTGAACAAATTTGATATTTAAAGTAACTGTAAGTATTTCAGTAACAGTAACTGTCACCTTAAAGTTAAAATCTTTCAGACTAGTGATTTTGTGTCTGACGTCATCAGGGCAATAGGACACTGGTGTCTCAGTGGGAGGAGTTTCGTCTGCCATGTGAAAGGCCCGGGTTCGAGTCCCAACAACTGGATGAAGTGTCTGTCCCAAACCAGATAAAATGGGAGGGGTGCGTCAGGAAGGGCGTCTGGTGTAAAACCTGTGCCGAGCTTGTGTGTGGACCGGATCGTCTGCTGGGGCGCCCCATCGCCGGGAGCAGCCGAAAGACCAACGACAGTTTATTTGATTTGTACCAACTGAAAAAAAAAACAGACCCTGCCTGTTTTTTTAACCTTGCCTTTGGATTCCTATGTTGGTTCCTGTGTTGGATTCCCCGGTATTTGTAAGTTGATTTACATTTACATTCTTCATTATCCCTGACATAAGCAGCTCTGATTTCTACTGGACGTTTTTTTCAATGCACCTTCAGTGAAGCTGAGGGTTCAGCTCTATCCTTTCAGAGTTTAATGATGTGTCAGACAGCTCTTCACCCAATTTCAGTCATTTCAGCTCCTTAGTTGTTGTCTTTGCTTGTTACAAGACTGATTTGAGCCTTCTGAAACACAGTGACATCGTTTCCATGACCGTGGGACACGTCTTCTGATATGATTGTTTAGGAAATAAGAATCTCCTCTTTGCATCAGTAAAAGATACAAATAATAGTTACAGCTGAAACACATGAATCACTGCAGTAATTATACAGTCAATGACTCTTAAGGATTTGCTTATTTTAAGATAAGATAAGTTAAGATAAAATAAGATAAGATAAGATAAGATAAGATAAGATAAGATAAGTTAAGTTAAGATAAAATAAGATAAGATAAGATAACATAAGATAAGATAAGATATACCTTTATTCGTCCCACAGTGGGAAATTTCAATTTTACAACAGCAAAGAACAATGTGCAAACATAAAATACTGACATTTCCCACTAAGTTCTGTGTATAAAGACAAAAAAAAGAAAAAAAAGAAGGAAAGGAAGGGAAGGGGAAAAAGCAATACAACACACTATTTACACTATTTACTATTATCACTATTTGTTTTTTAATCCAAACAGCAACTTTATTCACCAGATAGTATAAGTTTCTTACACTGGCTTTTCCAGAAAGCAAACAAGTCTATAAGACATGCAAACATACATGTATATAATATACAATCATTAATGTCTATAATTCTAATCATAATCAAGCATTTCTGCACAGTATGAGGAAAATGAAATTTTATGTCATTTTCTTTCCCACAATGCATTACTGCACATTTTTACAGCAGATAGAACAGACCAGATAGAACACAGGTTATAAGCACAGCTTTCACACTTGCACTGCTGTTTTGAAGGCTGGTGGTGTTCGTGCTGCTCTGAGATGGCTTGCTGTTGGTCTGGAATGATTGAATAGTGGGAGGGATCGACTGCATTGTGGTGTTGGTAGATGAGATTGTTGTGGTGGTATTATTTTGGGTCACAGTGGTGGTTTGAGATGTTGTGGTGGTGGTGTTGGTAGGAGATGGCATTGCAGTGGTGCTGATGGTGGTGACGTTCTCCAGAGGCATGGTGGTGGTGGTGGTGGTGATAGTGGTGGTGGTGGTGTCTTTGTCCAGCAACATGGTGGTGCTGCTATTATAAAGCATCTGACTGGTGGTGGTGTTCTTAGGCATCTCGGAGGAGGTGTTGTTCCCGGTCATCATTGTGGTGGTGTCTAACGTCTATAAAGAATATTTTTTAAAGGTCAAGCACTACGTCTTAAAGAAATATTGCCTAGGAGGGAAAAAAACAGTAGTAGTACGTAGAAGTGGTTCTTTATGAGCGAGTGTTCTTCTCTTATAAATAAATAACACATTTTGCCGAATAATGACAAATAGAATTCCACATGAATGCAAAGTAAAAACGATGACTTGCGTAATTCCTCTTCAGCCTCTGTAATATCCAGACCGTTGATTGTAAATTTTTAGGTTTCCTAATTACAGCCTTTTTCCAGGCGTCTCACTTTAAACTGTAAACCAGACATCTCTAAAGTGAGACTTACATCATCAGCTGAACGTAAATAAAAGTAACTACACCTTTGTAACTGAATTGCTTTTGGATTTACATTCGTTACACTGCGCTCGTGTACATTTTCATTAAACCGAAAAAACAAACAAACAGTGATGTACTATAGATCATCTTAGTATTTAGATGGACTACATAAATCGAGAAGGTTAATTGACCGTCAGACGTACCTGTGCTGTTGAGAAAGCCAACAGGGACATAAAACACGTTGCCAAACTTAGAACCTCCATGATGTGGAAACAGAGGACATAAAGAAATGCTGATGACAGGGTTCTCTGTGAAAAATGAGACACCTGCATCAGAGAAGACCGTTAGATGTCAGCGCTTTTTACGTAAGCACCTTCAGTGTTGCCACGCCCTGACATGGCCTTAAAGTGTCAGGGGGATTTTATTCTGTTAGCTGGAGTCAGATTTCTCTCCTGTCTTATTATTCATGACATTTATAATCTGAACGTCTCCAATTACTATTTATTTATCCACCTTCAACAGTTTTTGAAAAAAACATTAATTATATCAATTATATACGGCCAGCATGTGACTGTAGAACGTAAGTGTAAATGTCTTATGGGCTTCTAAGGGCTTAATGGACACTTTTAGTCCAAAAGTACACAGGACATAGCGGTCTGGGTCAATTATAGGCATTGTGATAGTGGTTTTGGGATTTCTCTGCCAGCACAGTGGGAGTGGGTAGGAGTAGGTGGCATTACAGTGGTTTGGGTGGTGTATGCAAAAATGTAAAAATTTATGATATTTCAATTTGTTGTGTTATGAGGTCTAATTAAATGGGTTTTTGACTTCTTTCATAACTTCTAAGCAGTTTTCATAGCTTACATCTAGTTCTTCATTACGTGCAGCCTGTCTAACATAAAACATTTAAATCGGTAATAATTTATCAAATTTATCGAATATTAGTAATATATTGAGGAATATTTCCAACATAGTCGTTTAAGTGTGCAAAAACAACAACAACAACAAAAACTATTCTAACTTTATATAACTTTGATACATCACTGCTAGACATTAGCAATTTTAAGTTTATATTATTTAAGGTTTATATTATTTAAAATATTCTCACCACTTTATAATAGATTGCACTATTGTCAGTACGCATCCGAATTCACACTGCAGAAACGCTGTGATCATCTCACTCTCGTAACACTTTGAGATTTATAGTCTAAACAAACTTTATTATTTTTTTAGCCTAAACAATTTGAAGTTCTTTATGGTGGATTCATTCATTGGAAGATGTTATCTGTGCTTTTACAAAGGCCACAAGTACCGCAAGGTACAAATTCAACTTCCTGAAAAGACAGTTATGAGTTTCCCTTGAACAGCACCAGCGTCATGAGAATACAGGTTACAGGAAGTTCTTTCAGCACGCTCGGGGGTAATCGTTCAACAACAAAAGGATAAAAATAAAGGATTAGAAAGAATAAAAAGCAGAAGCTATAGCATTAGCAGAAGTTAAGAGAAATAAAAAAAGGAAAAAGAAAGACAGTAAATAAGAAGAAAGAAAGTTTAAGTTAAAAAGTTAGTTAGATAGATAGATAGATCAATAGATTTTTTGTTTCTTTTTTTTTCATTTTTATGCATTATTATAATAAATCTTATGATTATTATTTACACAACATCACTCTTTAAAGCGCAGCAGAAATTCTAGAGCACCTTGTAAACACACAGCTCTGAACAGTAAGACGTGACATAATCGTATGTAAACTGCTAACTTCGCCAAAGCTTAGGACATCAAACAGATTGAGTATTGAGCTGCACTTATGATTCCCCGCGTTCTTGTGATCCTCTCTCACCTGTACGAGTGTGACTGTGTGTTAAGAATTGTGCAAATTACACAGGCTAACAAATGATCGGGCTAAATCTTCCCGTCTGTGTTCTGCCTGAGCGAGGCAGTGTGTGACGGTGGTCAGAGTGTTCTTGTGTAAATTTAGAACCTTGTTTCAACAACTTTGCATTTTATACAAATGCATAAGGCTTTGTTGAAAGGTCCAGGTCATGCCACGCCCCAGGTGTCATCTCAGGCATTCAGCTGCTCGAGCACAAACCGTTCAGCTTCATCAGAGCGATGCTTAGTGAGGTATAATCCCACTGGGTCTCTTTCAGCTCAGGTTCTTGTATTTATTCCCCAGTTTGATTGGTTGTATAAAATGAACACACTCCCAGCCTAAAGTGTTAAATATTACCATCAAAGATAAAGGTGCATGTGGTGTAGGACAGGGAACCTTTCAAATATTTTTACGTGTGTACTAAAAGCTCATCTCACCAGTGACAACAAAGCACAGTTTTGTATTTTCTGCTAGTTTAGAAAGTTTGTCCAAACTTCCTTAACTGTTTAAAAAAAAACAATAATAATATAAATAATTATCAAAATATAACAATTATTGTTAGTGTTATAATATATAATAATCTATTAGTGGTGGGTAACAAATAACCAAATACCTGGCTCTAGCCTAATGAATATAAAATTTTTTGCAAACATTTAAATACCATCACTTTTATTATAGCTGGGTTTTTAACTTAACTAATTCATACTGAAATGATAATGGCACACGTGACTTTTATAGAATAAATCACTAATATTAGATGCATCAATAAGTTAAATTTTACTAAAAAGATTACTCAAATTTATTAAATTAGTCTTCAAGTCACACTGCTTTTCAGAAGGAAGCATGAGGAAAGTTGGGGGGGGAGGGGGGGCTTTAATTGTCTTCGTCATTCAGAGTTGATCATTTACATTTGATTCAGACTCTTAGAGAAGCCTCGCTTTAACCAGTCATTTATTAAAACAACATAGCGATTTATTTTTATTCTCAATTATTCTCATTCATTACTGAAAAATACAATCTGTATGAGAAAGTTTCTCGCAAATGTTACTATGCCGTGATAAAAAAAAGTCTGACCTGCTTTGTGTAACAGGCTTGTGTGATGCCAAACGTGTGTGTGTGTGTGTGTGTGTGTGTGTGTGTTAGCTCCTTATACAGCACACGGCACGCACCCAACCACAAGCCTATAAAAAGAGTTATACAAATTATTTGTAGCATTTTAGTTCTTCTTTAGTTAGTTCAGTTTAGTTCTTACAATGAAACTAAACTTACATCTTAGCTAACAGTTAAGAACTAAGACATGACACAGCTAAGAACAGGTTCACCTTCTAGTTGCTGCTCAGTTGGGTTTAGGCCCAGGATGGTAGAAGGAGGGAATTACTGAGAAGAGCAGAGCAGGTTGTTCTAAGAAAGCGATTCAATCTCCAAACTCCTCTAGTGTCATGGCAGTTCAAGAGATCTTGTTTAAAAGTTAGTGCCCCCTCTTTTAATTCTATTTCTGTGTGTGTAAAAACATTCTGAAAGTCATCTGATCATAGCGTGTGCTTGTGAATTAGATATATATATATATATTTTTCAAATTTAATTTTGTTTTAATATTTATTTCCTATATAGATATTCTTTCTTAGATAAGTAACTTTTTAATATTATTCCTATTAATAGTCTTGTTTTAAGGTCAGAGCAGTTGCCTAAGCATTTCACTGCATATTGTACTGTGTATGTGACAAATAAAATTTTAATTTGATCCTAAATGTGGATCTTCAAACTTTTGCATTTTTTGCATTGATGCAGCACACACAATATAATACATACACACACACAAGACCGTGGTTTGTGCCCCCATCCCTCTCCTATATTCTGTATCCTCTTTATCCTATATAGTTATGGTTATTGCATTGCTGCACTATGGTTGCACTTTATTACTTGCCGGGAGATGTTGCCAAATGATATCTCATTGTTATTTAGACTTGTTATTTTTAACAACGACAATAAAATTGAATTGAACTGAATTGAATTAAATTGAATGAGGTACTTCATATTGCCCACATGTGTAAAAGTCATAAGCTGTTCTTTGTCTCAGGTTGTATTTCGTGATTCTGACTCCGCTATAATATATTATATACGCTATAATGAGATGATTTTTATTGTTTTTACAAAAAAAGAGGGGGTACTAACTTTTGGACATGTCTTTACTAAGGTAGTGAAGCTGTTCATGGAAAGTGGATCCATAAAAGAGTCGTTTATAACCAGCTTATCTCAGATTTCAAAAATCATACTGATATACTGTGGTTCAGGAAATGAAACGTACTCTGCACAAAGACCGAGGACGACCGGGCCGGACATACACACGGCAACCAGCACAACCAGCACACTCATGCCATAAACTCAACACCAACATCTGTAAATGGCTGCAATGAGACGTGATGTAAAGGACATTGAGCAAGCAGAGCCGTTATGCGGGTTGGTGTCAACTCTGTTAATAATAATAATAATAATAATAATAATAATAATAATAATAATAATGATATTAGGGGCATCAGTGGCTCAGTGGTAGGTCTCTCATCTGCCATGTGGAAGACCCTAAGGCAGTGCCGGTCTCAAGCACGGATAAAATAGGAGGGGTGCATCAGGAAGGGCATCAAGCATAAAACCTGTGCCAAGCTTGTGTCCGGAAAGGGAAAGACAGCCTAATTTGACACACCTTAATGTCGCTCCCTTGTGGTCAAACACGAGGCCAACAGGCTGTGAAGCTGCATGTACAGAGCTGGATTAGTTCTTTCAGCTGATTCTTGCTCCTGATGAGTGTTTTGCACCTGTTTGCACTCACGTGACCTGCAGATTTCTGCTCTCACTTACACTACTGTGCAGTCGTAGGCGCCCTGTGTTTCTTTAGTACAAACTTTGTTATGCATGTTAATTTTATGACGTCATTATTAAGTCCGTCCAAAAATGTCCAAACATTATTATTCCAGCAAAAAAAAAAATTCCTTACAGGAAAATATCTGTAGTCTTATGTAAAAAAGCACTTTTCAGATGAAAAAAAAAAGCTTCTGTGTTTTGCTTATATGAAAAAAGAGGCAGGTGTGACAGAGTCCTGAGACTGAGGCCGGTTCTGACGCCGGTTCTGTTCAGTAAAACTATGCAGCTCATTTGCTTAAAAAACTTCACAAGTCTTACCTGAGACTATATTTTAAGTAAACGGCCATCACACCAGTTATTGCTTTTGTTTCATTAATTACTGTTTTTTATAGTTTCCTTTTATTTTTATAGAAACTTTTTCTTTTGAAGAGATTCACATCATCACTTTACAGCAGCTGCTTGCATGTGCCTAAGACTTTTTGCACAGTACCGTACCTTTACATACTGTACATACATTGAGATGGTGTATAGTGGTGTACTGGTGTGCCGTATCGGGATACACCCTCACGCAGATATATACTAACACACACAATAAGCAAGACCTAATAGCACATGTTTCACATTCATTCAAACTGAAAGGAAAATAATCTGTTAATAAATAGGGATTGAAATGAATTATTTGACAGTTTGCATCAGGTTCTTGATTATCAGGTTCGGGTTTGAGATGGTGTGAAATTGCAGATAAGCAGTACAAGAAGAAGCGTGTCGTGTTTTCAAGATCTTTATGATAAGACAAGTGCAAACCAGTGCTTAGTGGATGGAAAATGTATATTCTGCTGACATGTTTGACCCAAAACAAAGTTACAGCAGGATTTCAAGCAACACGCAAAGGACATCATCATCATCATCATCATCAGTCCAGCGAGTCATGGATGTGATTCCAGACTTACTCAAAGATCTAAACTCAGATGTTACAAATCATTCTGATAAATATTATTATCATTTCTATTCTTAAAGAAAGATCGAACATATACGTATAAATCTACCGTTGCACAGAGCTTGATTTAAACTTTTTTTAAAATCAAAGTATCATAGAGAATAACATATGCAGGAATTTCTGCTAATTTTAATTTAATAATTGGTCTAAAACAAACAATAAGAAAATATTATTTGTGTATTTACAAGTATATAATCTAAATCAAATGTGGATAATGTAATGACACGTGCACAAATGGCAAAAAAAAAAATGTTGAAAAAAACAAAGCAAAAAAAATGTTTTTACAGTGAATTAGGTACATAAATAACTATTTGCTGGCCTATGTCAAGTAAGAAATTAATAATGTATAAGTACAGTGTAATAATAATAATAATAATAACAATAATAATAATAACAACAACAATAATGAAGTGCATAGAAGATGTTGGTGTATTATTTAAATTTCATGCTAGCATGCAAGATGAAACTTTTATCAGGAGCGGGGTGTGGCATTCTTCTTTTTTTTTTGTCCTTAGGTGGCGCTCATCACCACAGGCACAATCACGAGCAGCTGCACGAGCAGTAGGTCATGTGACATGACGCTCCCTCCATTTGTAGTTGTGTACTCAGTCGTGAAGTTGTAAGTGGTGTTCGGTTCGGTTGTGTTCATAGTGGATACATATGTCGATGACTCTGAGGTGTTTAACATGGTGGTCATCAGTGTTGTGAAGGGCGTCGTCGACTAAAACAAACAAAAAACATGTTTACACAGTTACTTCTGTCTTTGGCTTTTATATATACAGTATTATAAAACACATTTAACCCCAACATACTAACATACATAATCAATATATATTGTTTGTTTGTTTCCTGTGTGAGAGTTAAATGGTGGCGGAGACGACCGTTTGTGTTCTCCTCGTCTTGTGACAAACTCTGAGAAGCGAGGGGGGTCATTTTATATTTAGCATGGTTAAAATTTATTTAACATTATTTTTACATATGGTGTTTTTATGGCTCAGCTTTGATCACATACACTGCAAAACTAATCATGGTGAGTGTAACTGTTTTGATTTATCTAGCCTGATATTATCTAATATTGTCTGAAAAATTCATATCACTTTCTAGATCCTTAGCGTGCTGCCCCTACAAAAGCTCTTATGAAAATAAAATACAGAAAAATATTGCATCAAACTTGCAGGTAATAAAATATTACTTTTAAATTGTTCTCTACTGAAAATGTTTATTGAAAAATGTTTATTATTATTATTTACTTAAAAAAATTAATATCAGTTTATTCATTTATTGAATATTTTTGCCAAGGCCAAATTATTCATTTTCATGCGAGTTAAGCATTTGTTAAGCAAATGAAATAAAATAAAAAAAATTTTATTATTATACACATGGGATTTATTGTTCACCCAAATTTATAGCTGATTTGAATAAGATATTTTCCCTTTTCTCAATTTTACATTTCCTTTTTCCTCCTCCATTATCCCGGTGAGGCTTTGAATCTTACATCACCTACACAACTGTAAATAAATGCGAAATAACACACACTCCATACATTTCATTCTGCCTTAAAAGTTAACTATTGCATTTATTTTTATTTATTATTAAAAGCAAACACTTTAATTACAATTTATTGTGTCAGGTTGATGATTTTCAATTAACTTTTTAATTAAGAATCTTCTTTGTAAATGATACCTGGCTCATGTACCGTGCATTTTTAATGACCAAAAACAATTCCAAAATTAAAGGTAAGGGGAAAAAAGTTATTTTTCTATATTTACACATCAGATAAAACATTTATTTGCCAATTTAAATACAATTGTTTTTTTTTGTTTTGTTTTTTACAAATGTTTTAGTTTCATTAGAACTCACCTGTGAGGCTGAAGTGTGAATCACGGCGGCCACACACACTGCAGCGAGCAGGAGCTTCGTGCTGGATAGAACCAGGATGGGCTTCATCATGTCAGATGCTGCGATGTGGATGTAAGTGATCTCAAGGTCTGATTTCTCTAAATCTGGTCAGCATTAATGGAGATTTTACTTATATTCCTGTGCCCCGCCCTTTTCCCTCATCTGTGGGCAGGAGCTGAATCAGCAGACCAATGATCAGGCCAGTGTGAGAACTGCTCTGATGAATAAATTAACACAGGAGGAAAAGCTTGCTGGACGTCTGAACAGAGGTTAAGATACTCCACATTAGCTCCGTTTATAAATGCACAGAGAGAAGCCAAAAGTGTATGCAAGGTTATGCTAAAAAATAATAAATCCCAGCTTTTCATATCGCCACGCATTTCAGCTTAGCATTCAGGTCTGTTAGGCGGATTTAATGTGTTCACATCAGAAGCTGTTTTATAACCACAGATTAGAAATAGTTTTATTATTTTAGCTTAAATTTTCCATATCAGAATTCAAACTGAGTGTTTTTTTTTTTTAAGTCGGGAATATTTCAAAGAAATTGATGGAATGCTTTTTAAAGGCTTCTGAATGGCCATTTGTCATAATTAGGAGGTATTTGGGAGCACGTGTGGCTGTATTTAAGGGCATACCTTTAGATCCAGTGTCTTTTTGCCCTGGATACTTTGGGACTGTGGAGTGAAAGTTTTTGCTTTGATCATCATTTAGACGTAACCTGAGTCCTGTAGAATTTGTGGTGTAAACTGAAAACACATGTCTGGGTGGGGAGGGGCCACAAACTGGATGGTGTTATACTGGTTCTGTCTATTGTATTCCGTATATTCTGTTTTTTTTTTTTCGATTGCAATATTGTGGAAAGCTTATGGAAGGCTGAGACAACAGATTATGTAAGGTTAATTGTATGAAATGTAGATGTGAATGTGAATGTAAACCACTAAGGGAGGTTCCTGCACTCACACCTTGACCTGGTGCAATCTTGTGTCTTTACAGTATCTATATGACACCACTGCCCTTCCCCTGCTCCCCCAACCGTCCCCCAACAGCAACGCACAGACATACACACACTAACGACTAGCCTCTGGAAAATAGTTGTCCTGGACCCCCAGATGTCCGTACAGTTGGACCAACCAACACTGGGGATTTTACTGTGTCTGGACTTCGGGAACACCCGACTCCCGGAGGGCGTGGCTAATGAGATCAGAGGCCACAGGGTTAGATTCTGTTTACGTCCCTATTAATTCATGTCACATGACATTGTAAAATGGAAATAAAAGAGAGAGCCTCACCGAGTAAGCAAATGAAATTAGAATTGCTGTGGTAATAGACAGATACAAATAAAGAAAAGGTAAAATGGGAAATCTTTCTCATTTTTTATTAACAAAAAAAAAATACAAGTTAAATAATAATAATAATAATAATAATAATAATAATAATAAAACACATGAAATAAAACCAACAGCAGGTAGAAAAAATAAATAGACTCAATACACAAACATAAAAATAATTAAAATAGACAAAAGTAGATAATAACATCCCAGCTGTTTGTTGTTGACCGATCAAATATAATAATAAACCCAGAAAGGAAACCTGAGCTGCTTTCTGAGTCAGTTAATGACTTGGCAGCTGACATGACTCAGATGACTGGTTCACGAGTTCATGGCGCATGCTCTCCATCAGAGCCCTCCTCGTAACCCAGTGACCAGTGCAATTCAATTCCATTTGGAACATCACTTTAGGAACATCTGAAAACCATTCTACAGAAGGTCGGTCTCTGCTCGCTCATTGGCCTCAGCTGGGGATCCTACACCACCGAATTCAAATTTCAAATCAAATCAAATCAGGTTAAAGCTGCTTTTGTGGCAATATCCAGTGCTAAAAGTGTTTAACTTCAACAAAGTGGTGGATGTCATGCTAATTTAAATACGCTTCCTGTTACACAGCTGCACTTTTGACCTCAGAGCAGACAGTTATAGAAGGGACCTACTGTCCATATTATCTGATGTCACCCAAACAAGGATGTGTTCCCTTTTGAGTCTGGTTCCTCTCACGGTTTCTTCCTCATATTGTATCGTCACCATGTCCAGCTTGCTCATTAGGGGCAACTTTTGAACCCAAACTTTTCCAAAATCTAATCAAAACTTTTTAAAAATATAAAAAAATATACAAATCCAGAAATGTTATTGCTTTTGTGAGTTGCAGAACAAACTTCAGTTAGTCCAGAATGCAGCAGCGCGAGTCACGAGCACATCACCCCTGTCTTATCCTCACTGCATTGGCTCTCTGTGAAATATCACACTGATTTTAAAATACTACTTTTGACATATAAAGCATGAAATGGTCTCGCAACGAAGTACCTTAGTGAACTGCTAGTGTCTTACAATTCGAAACACTTACTTCAAAGGATCAAAGGATGCAGGCTGCTTGTACCGTGTACAGTACCGTGTGTTATGAAAACTACAGCAGGGGGCGGAGCTTTTTCTTACAAAGCCCCAAAGTTATGGAATAGTCTTCCAATTAATGTTCAGGACTCAGACACAGTCTCAGTGTTTAAGTCTAGGCTAAAACCTATTTACAGTCTTGTGCAAAAGTTTAGGCACCCCTTAATAAATAACAGATTTTGGTGATTTTTTAATTGAAAAAAGGTTAACACAGTCTCTCTTGGAAATGAAAAAAATGCACAATATTTTCATTAACATTACATTATTGTGGCACTGTGTAAAAGTTTGGGCACCCTACATAATCAGTACTTGGGAACACTGGCAGATATCACAGCCTGCAAACGCTTTTTATAGCCGTAAAAAAAGTCTTAAAGTCTTTCAATTCTTGTACTTGGGATTTTCTCCCATTCTTGCTCGCAAAAGGCTTCTAGTTGCTGCTTTGCGACAAAGTCAATTGTTAAAAGCACTAAACAATTTTGAAAATTGAATAGTTCTGTAATATTCTTTAGTGGTCTTGCATGCACAGCTCTTTTAAGATCTACACACAAATGTTCAGTGATGTTTAAATCAGGGGACTGTGATGGCCGTTCCAAAACTTTCAGCTTCGTCTCTTGAGGTTTTCCATAGTGGATTTCGAGGTGTGTTTAGGATCATTGACCTGTTGTAGAAGCTCCTCTTTCCAGCTTCAGCTTTTTTACAGATGGTGTGATGTTTGCTTCCAGAATTTGCTGGTATTTAGTGGAATCCATTCTTCCCTCCACCCGTGCAGTATTTCCTGTGTCACTGGCTGCAACACAACTCCAAAGCATGATAGATCCACCCCCATGATTAATAGTTGGTGAGGTGATCTGTTCATGAAATGCTGCTCCTTTATTTCTCCAAACATGCCTTTGCTGATTGTGGCCAAAGAGTTCTATTGTAACTTCATCAGTCCACAGCACTTGTTTCCAAAACGTATCAGGCTTCTGTAGATGTTCTGTTACAGACTTCTGATGTTGGATTTTATGATGGGGACGCAGGTGAGGTTTTCTTCTGCTGACTCTTCCATGAAGGTCTTGTGGAACGCTGCACCTCCACTCCTGAGTCTGCTGAATCAAATGGGGGTTTTGATTTGTCTTTCTGACCAGCGTACGAGCAGTTCTCTCCCAGAGTTTTCTTGGGAGATTATATTTCTCACTGTGGAACCTGCAAGCTGACGACAGTTTTGATATCTTCTTGTAGCTTCTCCTACATTGTGGGCATCAATAACTTTTCAGAGTCTTATACAGCTGCTTAGAGGAGCACATGGTTGTTGAGTGTCCGCAAGTGTATCTAACTGTTATCTCTCTTCTTTTCTCCTCTCTCCCTCTCTCTCTCTCTCTCTCTCTCTCTCTCTCTCTCTCACTATTGTTAATGACTATTGTTAAAAGTGCTGTAAAACTTCATTTAACTGAAAATTTAATAATAGTTTTATTTATTTTTTACATGTAAATTCTTCAGTGCTTGATTTTAAAATATAGAGAAATGAATATAAAATAAAAAGATCCAGATTTTAGCTTTAGATTTAGTTTTATAATAACTTTATTTAGTCATAAAGAAATAGACAAGATATGATCACAAGAACTTTTCACAGAACAATGAAGTCAATGATTATGTTTAGGATTTCTGGAAATCTGTGCTTCAGTGTGCTCATTGTGCATAATGATGAACTTATTGTTGTACTTAGTGCTCCCACATTAATCGCGGCTCTACAGCCAATCAGGGGCGTCTGTGAGCTCAAGCAAGAGGAAGGAGTGGATAGCGCTGTCCTCCGAGTGTGTGACTCCACAAGCAGTTCGAAAAGATGTGGTCGGCTCGCGTCACATGGTTCGGAGGAAACACACAATCTTCTTCAGCCCTCCTGACTGAGTGGTGGTCGCCTTAATGTGGGAGTGATTGGGGGAGGGGGGGTAATGACTAAATTAGGGAGAACATCAGAGAGATTTTTTTTTTAAGATAGATAAATAAATAAATAAATAAAATGTATAATTAACAGCATTAATATCTGGATATTTATTTTTTTTGTCTCAAATCATCATTTGATCATTTAAAATCCTGTTTATTTCCTCTTGATTATAGTACAGAGAAACACATTAAAATGCAGATTAAAATGCAGGATTTATATGATTTAAATTCTCTTTAATTTTCTGTCAGTCTTTGATTTGTTTTTCTTCTCATCTCTTCCCTCTTGGTTTTCTTCATTGTCTGAAGCCTCTTCTGAGCTCGAGTCTTTTGAGATTTTTTTGAGGATCATGGTGCTGCTCGGAACGGTGCTGACTGTCACTCTGGTCGTTGACATTGCGCTTGTTGAGTTGGTGCTTGTTGAGTTTTGTCCAGTCGTAGTCTCGGGCTCTTCAGTGGTGGAGGACTAAAAAAAAAGAGAGGAAAAAGAAGCACAACTCATGCTTTAATATTCTTATTTCACATCAAAGTATTTAATATGTGACAATGTAACACTCATGATTACTCTGGAATAGTTCGCTATGTCATACTTGTAGTCAATATTTCTCGATACTGTATTTGATTTACTCCAACGGTATTATTCTGAAACAATAACATAAAATGTAAACTGCTATGGTGCTATCTGTGATTTTCTTGCTCATTAATCTTTAATAATTAAGTTTTAAACCTTACTCTGAAAAATACACAAGCTAGCCTTAAACCAAGCCATGTTTTTTTTAAAACAATGCTTTAAGCTCATATTTTTATTAATGTTGCTCATGCAAATTGCCACCTACTTTGAATAGAAGTTGCATATTGTATTTTCCCTCATCCTAATTTTCCTTTCCTCCTCAGAAAATCAGATGAAACGTTTCAGTGATCCTGAACAACCTACATAACTGTATATTGATGTAAGACTAAACATCACTACAGGTCACCTACACTACACCTACAGTTTCTCACTCTTACAGCTGGTGAGTGAAGAAGTTGGAACCCACCTGAGATGATGAAGTTTGAATAATCGCTGCTACACACAGTACAGCGAGCAGGAGCTTCATGCTGGAGATGGCTGAGATGGGCTTCATCGTGTCAGACGCTGCTGTGTGGACGTGTGTGTATGTGAGCTCAGGTTCTGATTGTCGTGAGGATGTGCAACATTAATGGTCAACACTCACTTATATTATAGCGCGCCACCCATTTCCCCCTTACCTGTGTGCTGAGCTGAATTACTGAGTCAGCAAACGGAAGAAAGGTGTGAAAGCATCACAGTGTGAGAAATATTTCAGGCTTGAACAGTGTTTTCACATTTTGTGCCGAGTCTTCACTTCTTTAGATGGACTAGATTGTGGTGCTAAAGATAATCGAAACCAAAAAATACCTATAGAAATATAGATAGTTCTAGAGGAGATGTGGAGAAGAACAGTTTGTCAATAGGAAAGATGGAAATAAATTCCATAAAATAATTCATTAAAAAATAGAAAGAAATGAATATAAAATAAACACTTCTAGTAACGTGGAAAAAC
>QMIH01001076.1:139905-155115 GCA_003987875.1 Clarias batrachus | reverse complement strand
TAATAATAATAATAATAATAATAATAATAATAATTTGTAAAAAAAATACAATAAAATAAAATAATACTAATAAATAGGATAAATTACATTTAAATAAAAGGACAAAGCAAAAATAAAAATAAAATAAAAAAAGAAAACCAACATTTAAAAAACAGTTTAAGTAAAATAAAAGGTAAGTAAAATGCATCATCTAGCAATATACAAACAAAATGTAAAAATGTGAAGACATAGCAAATGTAAAATTCTGATAAAACCAACAAAATAAACAAATACAAAAAAGACATAATACAAGAAATTAAATCTATAAAGAATTCTATAAAGGTAGAAGTAAAATAATAGTCTATAGCAGAAATCTATAGTTTTATCTATACAAAACTTTTTAAAAAATGGTTTATTTTTTTCATTTTGGTGTTGGTTCGAGGCCCACTCGATCGCAAGATTCTTGTACAAGTCCATAAATGGAGCGCCGCGGTTTGAGATGAGTTGTGTTGTCACTTTTAAACCAGCGCGTGTGGTGGTCGACATGATGGAGCCATTAACAGTACAGTGTCCCTTAAAGGTTGGAGCTGATTAATGATCATACCAGCAAAGGAGCAGTTTGTAAAATGTCTTGGGTGGGCGTGGCCTGTCCAGGTGTAGAAAGAAATTGAACAGCAGGTGTTGATGAATTTTCTGTGACAGCAGCTCAGACAGTAGTGCAGCTTCACATCACAGGTTTATTAATATGCTAGTGTGCTTGTCAGCTTAGTTACTTCTAACAGCTCATCATTTTTGTAGTAAAACCTCATTCATGTGTTATATATTTGTATATACAGTAGGTTTATGCTTCTTTGCAGTTTCACATTCTTTGTTTTGTGTTATAAAACTCAGTGAGAGAGATTACAGGGAGGAGGGTGAGGGACGCGGTGTTTGGTGCATCATAAATGGAGACAAATGTAAAGTTCTTTCAGAAGCTTAAAACTATCTGAATCATTATATAAATAATTAATCATATTCGTTACAGAAGATTATTGTAGTTCACTGCTTTAAGTATTAACTCCTAATCTGAGGTGAAGTTCAGGGTGAAGTCACATTAACTCTCACCAAAGGAAGTACTAGCAGGACAGGACAGGAAATGCCGTCGCGTCTGACTGATGGCTCAGATGATTGTCTCGAACAATCGCTACGCTTGTGTACTCTGGATGAGTGATGAACTATCACCTCACTTATCTCGCCGACCCATTAGGTCACACGCCGCCAATCGTGTAGCGGTGCATTCACCTGTCGAACTATCTCTCAGGATGATTTCTATCTCACGCATTAAAAACAACATAAACATCTGGTTCCAGCTGCCATATACTATAATGACTCGGAGCTCCAAGGATAAGAACTGCGCCAGATGTGGTGGAGCTCCCGGATGTGCTTGGTCAGAAGGTGTGGCTTAGATTTGTATGACACATTAATGCACTCGTTCTAACATGTTGTGGTTACTATGGTAACAGCTCGTTCATAGAGATGTGTATAGTGAGTGATTAGTGATTTTTGTTGTTGTTGTTTATGAAAGAAAAATGTATGTTGAAAGATATGTTGATTTATCATTTACGGAAGGAGTCTCTAGTGTCAGCACATTCTGTAACACTCAGGGTGATTTGTAACGTTTCCCAGTGTTCAGGACAGAGGAGCTTATATGCTTGCTGGTTTCTCTGTATAGTGTTACATCACATGCCTGGTTAGTCTGTTTGCAGCATTACAGCTAATGGTGGCGCGATACCAAATGTTTGATTTCTATGATCATCCTTAAAAATGCCGTCTCTTTCTCCATGTGTTACTGACAGGCAGGCAGGCGGATAAACATTCGTATTAAGAAGTAGTATAATGCTTTAGCTTGAGCTTTAGCTCCTCTCCTTGATCAGATATAATCATAAATAAAAAATCATAATAACTTATAAATACAATACGTCGCATTATACAAGAGGAATGTGATTAGATTTCTCAACATAGAATTTTTACTGTCGAATGTACATTACTGCCATCTTCCTGGTAAAACAGCATCATTAATGCAGAGTGTGTGGGGTATGGAAGGGCCGAGTGAAACCAAACTGCACTGCTGGTTGTCTAAGATGGCCATCCTCTAGATATGATTTGTCTCATTTACTCACCCACTCATCATCTAAAAATCTTTAACCTCACGGGACGCCTGGAGCCTATTCCAGGAGAGACGTGGTTCACCTCCTGCTTACACCTGACTCGGAATACACCTGGAAACACAGATTAACCTAATCTGCATGCCTCTGTACTGTGGAAGGAAACCAGAGTATGCAGAGGAAACCCATCAAGCACATGCAAACTCCCTGCACACGGACCTGAGGCGGTAGTCGACCCCTCAACCCTGGAGGTGCGAGGCGACAGCGCTACCCTCTGATTGCATCATTTATAAATGATTTAATAAAAAGGTTTGGATTTGATGTATTTTATTTTTCAGGGTAAAATAAAAAAGAATAATAAGATTACTGATAAATGAGTAGTTTCTTCTGGATGCAAATGCAGACTGACACACAAATGTAAACACAGCACTCAATTGTCATTAAAGGGAAACTGCACGTGGTTGTAGTTGCCACTGAGGTCACTGAGGTCCATTTCAGAAATCTATAATAAAGGGTATGAAAGAATAAACTTGCATAAAAATAACTCTGCTTTGGTGCTGGGAAGATCATTCACAACACTGACTTTCACTGATCACTGCGATTGTTAAATGTTGTACTTAACTACATGTGATGTCTGAATGTTGTGTGTTTACTGGTTCCATGCTCTAACCAGACAGTCTGCTGAATCAGACTTTAATGTTTACTGCACAGCGAACGACAGTAAACAGTGTCTGACCTTCACGATGTCAGCTAGTTAGTTTAGTTTCAGTTCTGTGAATTAACTAGCCAGATAACATCCGCTCAAAGTCAGACTGGAAAGACTCGAAAGTAGAAATGATTTCCTTTTAATTCAGTTTCTGCAAATGTCGTTTACATTGAAGCCCACCTGCCTGACTTTTATTTACTTTTGACGATCATCCTAGCAGATGCCTGTCACAGTTGCATATCAGTAACAATTTTTTCTTTATTTCATGGACAGGAACAATAATGCAAACAAATCTGCATCAATTAAGTTTAGAATTGATTACAAACTAGTATTACCTATGTACAAGACTCTAAATGGTTTCGCTCCCATGTATCTATTCAGTCTTTTGACCCGTTACAATCCATCACACGCCTTAAGATCACAAAACTCTGGATTTCTGGAATATCAAAATCTATATTTAAAAAAAGGAGGGGGGGGTAGAGCATTTTCATATTTATCTCTAAGCTTTGGAACATCCTTCCTGACAGTGTTTGGGGCTCAGATACAGTCTACCAGTTTAAAAGTAGACTCAAGACGCATCTCTTTAACTTGGCATACACGTCATTCATCCCATAACCTCATACTCCATGGAATACATCTAAATGCACACTCCCATCTAGTGCTGCTAATACCATGAATGGCTGCTATGCTAATTTTTTCCCACCTGATCTTTATTTCTCTACCCATCCCGAGGCATCTGGAGATTGTTCCAGCTCCAGTAGGCAGAGGCCGACCCTGCGAGGTTCCTGAGACATCCAGAGAAGGACCTGCTCCAGCTGGATTCTGCTTCATGTTGGTTTGGATCTACACATGCTGCTCCTGAGCTCCCAGTGATCCAGACCCCCATCTGCCCTCTGCACCTGCCGACTCATGCCTGTGCTGAACTGGACTCCATGATAACTTAAACACGTCTCCTGTTCTACTGAACTTCCAGCCTCCTAACACACAGTATGTCAGCATAAAAATCTCTGCTCTCCGTTATCACCCAGATGAGGATGGGTTCCCTGTTGAGTCCGGTTCCTCTCAATGTTTCTTCCTATTAACATCTCAGGGAAATTTTTCCTCAGCACCCTCGACGTCGCCCTTTGCTTGCTTATCAGGGACGATCTGATCACATTTCATAATTGTATTTTTATTTTCTGAAGCTGCTGTGAGACAATGGCCTTTTGTTAAAAGCGCTATATAAATACAATTGAATTGAATTGAAAAAAGCCGAGCTCTGGGATGGGACGAGATACAGGATAGGATGATGAGGCTGAGAGGAAAAAAGGAGAAGGTGATGGAGGTGAAGATAAGATCAGCCTTCTGACCCTGAGATGTTCAACATGAACTACAGCTGATCACATTCACACACCGTAAGCGTACGTTCTTAAGACTCTGTTCTTAGAGTCAAACCTACAGGCTCATATTAACATGATAGCAATTTACTGTTAGTTTAAGATTCACTTTTTTGACCATGAATGACCATGAATGATGTTAAAAAGCACACCTGTAGAACAAGGAAAATCAGATGTGTTTTCCTCTGGTGAGGTGGAGCACATGACGCTGTGCACTGCTGGGTTTCTGTGACACAGAGCTCCACCTGTGTACATATTCCTCTCCTCCTTCCTTTATGAGTAATAAAATCTGTCTGCTTGTAAACTTTAAATGACGCGCAACAGGAGCCGATCTAATAAACCCCAGCACATCAGAGTGATAAACAGGGCCATTAACATTCCTTAACACTGACGTCGCGCTGTGTTACGGCTGCGTGATAAGAAAAAATTTGCGTATCACATGACACAGATGAGATATTTTTATAGAGAGATACACAATATTATACTCTATTATCAAATCCCAAGCAAAGCAGGAGTGTTAGTGCTGCGTTTTACACATTGAAACGGGAAACAAATGTTTAAAAAAGAATTTTTAAAAATACAGAAAAATATAATGGATGTTTGATGTTTTTTTTTTCCTCATTATGTTGTTATTGGGGGCGGAGGGGGGCACAAACTTTTGTTTTCTACTTGATGTTTTTTGTCACAATTAATACAGAATATAATGTATTGAGTTTCATATACATACACAGTTTTTTAAAATATGTATACAGTTATTTATTCCACAGCTTATTTACACCACAGCGCTATTAAATTCTGAATTCTGATTGGTTGGCAGGTAATGATCATGTGATTATGCAGGTTATAGGACAGGACGGTTTTTCTCTTTATATAAAAGTTAAATAAATAATTAAACACACAGTTACACTCAAGGGTTTGAAACCATCAGGTTCATATTATATTTTGATAGATGTTGTGGATGAGGTTTATGCTCTTCTCCTCAAGTTTAACACTCAGAATAAAATTAAAATCTTATTGCTCACGTACTCAACTATAAACAGTATGATATGCAGTGAAATTTCACTACAATTCAAATATAATAATAAAATACACATTTTTGGCTGGAATGTATAAATTTATAAAGATATAAAAATCAAATAGAATTCAATTAGAAATATATAAATAAAAATATTTAAATCATTTATAAATTACAGAGGAGAAAAATATAGAAATATAGAAGAGTAAAGATATGGAGTGTGGGTATGACAGCAGCACAATGATTGAAGCATGAATGTATGCAATGAAATGATGTGTGTGTGTGTGTGTGTGTGTGTGTCAGCCGCAGTGGGTTTGTTTGTGTTCCAAAGTGCAAGTTAGTCCTTATTTCATGTGTGAATGAGTCGTGTACAAACAAAAGCAAGACGTGTGCAAGGCAGTGTGCAAATGTGCACTATAGCGAGTAATGTCCACCATGACCATGATGTGTAAACTGGAATGTGTGTGTGCGTGTGTGTGTGTGTGTGTGTGTGTGTGTGTGTGTGTGTGTGTAAAGGAAAAAGGAAATCCTTGGACTAAAGTTTTTGTCGGACCAGGTGTCCTGGTTGAGGGAAGAAGTTCCTCCTCAGTCTCTCTGTGTTGGTCTTCAGGGAGCGGAATCGCTTTCCAGACTGCAACAGAGAGAAGAGTCCATTGCTGGGGTGACTGAGGTCCTTCATGATCTTGTTCCAGCACCGCTTGCTGTAGATCGAGTGCAGGTCAGGGAGCACGGTGTGGATGATGCGCTCAGCTGATCACACCACCCTCTGTAGAGCTCGTCTGTCCTGCATGGTGCTGTTCCCCAACCAGGTCATGATGCTCTCACTGGTGTAGGAGTAAAAGTTCCTAAGCACCTTAGAGGGCAGTCTAAAGTCTCTCAAGCGTCTGAGGTGGTAGAGCCGGGCCTTTTTCATCAGAGGGTTGATGTGACTGGACCATGACAGGTCCTGTGTGATGTGAACACTGAGGTACTGAAGCTGTGCACTCTCTCCACTGGGCTCTCGTTGATGATGGGGGTCTGGTAGTTCCTCTCCTGTTTTGTACTGAAGTCCACTATTAATGCCTTTGTCTTGCTGACGTTCAGGAGGAGGTTGTTCCTCTGGCACCAGTTCTTCAGGTAGACCTTCTCATTGTTGTCAGTGATCAGGCCCACCACAACAGTGTCACCAGCAAACTTGTCATGTGTCGTCATATGCAATACTTGGCTTTTATTGTCATTCCAAAAATATACAGTTCAGTACACAGTTAATCGAAACAACGTAGCATCAACCGTGATCGATTTGGACGGTATGTAAACTGCAATGGTCCAGAGTGTCAGGTCGTGAGGAGGTGATGACGTCTCTGACCAGCCTTTCAAAGCACCTCATCATAACTGAGGTCAGGCCTACAAAAAACACACAAAAATCGACACTCGAAAAGCAAAAAGCCCAGAGCACTTATGTGATTATTTTGTTTTTATTTTTCATCCTGCACATGATGGTACGATTTATAAGATATGTTTTGCTCCATGTTATATGTTAAGTTCTTGGCTAACGTAAAAACTGCACTTACTACTAATCAAGATAAAACTCAAGTTTCCTTTAATACAATTATTTATTTATTTATTTATTCATTTATTTATTTTCATTTTAACACTTAGTTACAGACGAAAGACGAATTACAGACTAATTGCACGATCCCAGATGAGGACAGGTTCTCTTTTCATTTGGGTTCCTCTCGAGGTTTCTTCCTCATGTGCATCTCAGGGCGGTTCCTCTCCACCATCACGTATAACTTTCCTCTCCATCATCAAGTATAACTTTCTGCCTAAACAGGTTTTAAAACAGGACCATCAAAGGAGTTTATGTAAAATACCACTTTTTGTTTAAAAAGGTGTAATTAATATAATTTATTATCTAGACAAACTTCTCTCTCTCTCTCTCTCTCTCTCTCTTTAGGGGCTGTATTATTATTAATATTATTATTATTATTATTATTGTTGTTGTTGTTGTTGTGTTATTTATTTATTATTATTATTGTTGTTGTTGTTGTTGTTGTTGTGTTATTTATTATTATTATTATTATTATTATTATTATTGTGTTTATTATTATTATTGTGTTTATTATTATTATTATTATTATTATGTGCAGATTTCAGTTTCAGTGTTGTACCCAGCTGTCAGTAATGCTTCTCTATTTTGTATTGCTCTAGCGAGTACAGAAACGGTGCAGGGTGATGTGATGCTGCGCTCCGTGTACCTGCTCACATGCTCTGACCTCCTGGGAAACGCTGAGATGCTGACCTTGTTCCTTTTTCACTCATCTTTCCAGTATTCCCCTATTGTCACATTGTCGTGCACAGGATCTTAGTGGAAATTTGTACATTTTGCTCAGTTTGTGTGAAAGGTTTCGCTGATCTCTACATGCAGGACGTGTTGACATGACAGCTGACTCATTAAGTGGGCGCAGAGGCGGCAGGGGCAAGCGTCAGTGTTCAGCTCATTAACATTAAATACTGTTATTATCCTGAAGTGGATTGATTTTCCTTTATAACACACAGACAACATATTTTACTGCAATTATCATAATGTTTGTGGAACTCACTCATGCTGCAGTAGCTATATACTCTTATTTCCTCACCAGCCTCTCTCTTTCTCTCTCTCTCTCTCTCTCTCTCTCTCTCTCTCTCTGTCTTAACTTTACCAAAACACAAACACACAGTTTGACTCTGACACTGTATGCTTAGTGAGAAACCATAAACAGGTCATAAATCTGAACCATCTGACTGTACTAAAGCACTGACACTGAAGACTCCTTCGACAAACATTACAGAAACGTCTCATAAACCATTCCAGGTGTGTGTAATTTTTTTAATTAATTTGTGAACTACAAACAAGCAAGCAAATATATTTACTGATTTATACCTGCCTAGTTAGAATGAAGAGACTGAAAGAAAAGGAAAATAAGGCTGCAGGTCCTGATGCTCGCAGAGTTCTGCACACTCGTGCTAATCAGCTGTGTGGGTTCACCTGAGAAGGTTCCAATGTTGTAGAAGGCATCCTGCCTAGCTTCAGTCCTAAGAAGTCATCTCTATCCACCCTCTATGCCTTCAGACCAGTTGCTCTTACAGCCAAGGGAATGACGGTTTTGGAGAAAATGGTGCTGGTTCATCTCAGACCTCAATGTAGCACTTTCCTGGACCCACTGCAGTTTGTCATCCTGCCCTCAGGTTGGTATGCATGATGTCATTATTTATCTTCTTCATCAAGCTCGTTCTCACCTAGATAAACCAGGCAGCTCTGTGAAAATCATCTTCATTTCTCCAGTGGCTTTAACACCAGTCAATCTGCACTGCTGCATGAGAAGCTCCAGAAGACCTTCAGCACCTCCACAACCAACTGGATTACTGACTATCTGAAGGACAGACCATGTCTGAACAAGTGCTCAGCAGCAAAATGTCACAGATCTTTTATCAGTTTATTGTTGAAAGTGCGATGATATTCTCTCCGCGGCTGTCTGTTCGGGCAGCAGCATCAGAAGCGGTGACATTAGCATGTCTAATCAAGAAGGCTAGCTCAATACTGGGGCTTCCCCTGCAGTGCTCGGAGATGGTGCTGGAGAGAAGGATGTTAACCATCATGGAGAACATCTCACATCCCCTCCACAACCTACTGGCTAAACAGCAGAGAAAGACACTACTTACTGTACTGTGAATCTGTTACAATCTCATCAATGCACCTTAAACAGCAGTATCTTTCGATTTTCCACCTGATTGCACTGATATGATCGTGTGCTTTTATTCTCTTCTTCATATTGTTCATTTTGCAACTTGCTGGTGCACTAGACTTGCCTTGTGTACAGTAACTTAAGTTCTTGTCTGCATATACGATCATCAATCATCATTTACTTCTTTTGATTGTGTAAAGATGATTTGTTACAATGTCAATTGTTCAAAGCGCTATACAAATAAAACTGAATTGAATTTACACAAAAACTGTTTATTCATATTATTTCGCAACATGTTTAATGGTTAATGTTATTTGTTAATTGTAACCTTTTTTTTCCCAAGGTTCAGCGTTTATTTGTCAAGGCCAGCATATGTACAGACATACAGAGGAATCAAAATATTGTTTCTCTTTTCTCTCATCATGTGTTTACATTGTCATTGCCATATGGAACGTTTCTGTAAAAAATAAATCAATAAAAAATCTGCAGTGTGTGCGATATAAAACAGTATGACGGTAACAGCTTGTAATAAATAGATATGAATAAACCGTGTGAATATTTCTTATAAACATCTGAGTGAATGTAAACAGTGAATCCTGTTAATATGTAAATACAAGCATATCCCATTGGCCATCATACAGAAGATGCAAATATACCTTTAAATGTATATGAACAATCAGTAGTTCTGAGTATGAAGGCATTTGTGAGGCGCAAGACAGATTGTAAAGTGTACACGTGCAAACAGTGTCGGGTTTTCATGATTTTGTACATTTTCTCGTGGTTATTTCAATTTTGTAAGCTTGCCTTCTATACTCTTCTGCATCTTGTTGATTGATCTTGTTGAATGACCTTTGATCTGGCTGCTTTAACACTACAGTTTCCTTTTGGGATTAATAAAGAGCGCTTTATCTAGAATGGTTAGCTGTCACCTGCATACTAAAACTTTATTTAAAGCACAAACATGGAATGTTATCTTTATTTTATTATTTTTTATTATTATATTGTACATTTGTTCCTGGAACAATCAGGAAGCTTGTGTTAACTTTAACCCATAAATACAAGGCGTAGAGACTTCAACTTTCTAATAAAACAGATTTAAAGGTCATACATTACTGATTAACCTTTCAACTGTCAGAGTACAAAATATACACCATACAACAATAAGACTTTTACTCCATTAAATGTTCTGAGTTTAGCTTCAGGTTGATGAAAAAGTTTCCACTCCCATGGTGTGTATGAGACCTGTGTGTTTGTTAGCTGTTTTGTTCACACACACGGATCAAAAGTGAATTGTAGGATGCAGATGACTGAAAAGCGCTGAACTGTGAAGGGAAGAATAACACATGTATGGCTGGAATCTCACAACAACACACGCATCGAATCTCTTCTAATCTGTATAATTATACTACTACTGGTAATGCTAAAAATCATTCTCCCAGTCATCATCATCCTCATCCTCATCCTCATCATCATCATCCTCAGCAGCAGCAGCAGCAGCAGCGTGACAGAGAATACACAATAATTTCAAATGTTGTTACTACAATCGAAAAATCAGTAAATTACAATAAAATACAAAGATATTTAAGATATATAGAAAAACATTAATTCCTTAATTGCAGCATAAACTGAACAAATATATGTTAATATAGAAAAAACAGATTATAATTACATTTATATTTTAATTCTAACTGTAATGCAACATCTCTTCCTGCCAAACTGAGTTCACTGGTCTTTATGTAATTTGCTCACTGTATTACTCAACGATTAATTAAAAAATGTATTACATTAATTTAATTATTAATTAATTCATATTGTGATGTAATACAAATAGTGTCTTTTGAACTGCACAATTAATTAATTAATTATACAGTACATAAGACACTATTTGTAAAACAAAGATCCCGATTTATATTTTTAAATATTATTTTAATATAATAATAATAATAATAATAATAATAATAATAATAATAATAATAATAATAATCCTTACATTTCCTTAGAGATCAAAAAGTATCTATCTCTCTCACTCACTCACTCACTCACCGTCATTACCGCTTAATCCTGTATTCAGGGTCACGGGGAGCCTGGAGCCTATTCTTAGGGCATTAGGGCATGAGGCAGGATACACCCTAGATAGGGTGCCAATCCATTGCAGGGCACACACATTCACACACTACGGGCAATTTGGGAATGCCAATTAATCTAACCTACATGTCTTTGGAATGAGGGAAGAAACCGGAGTACACAGAGGAAACCTACCAAGGAGAACATGCAAACTCCATGCACACAGAGACGAGAATCGAGCCTCACCCAGACCCTGGAGGTGCCAGGTGACAGTGCTAACCACTACACCAACGTGTCGCCTTATCTATCTATCTATCTATCTATCTATCTTAGATTTATCTATAAATTAAATCTAACATATCATGAGATGGTTGTTTTATTTTCAAGACATGCCCTTCTTTGTTAATTGTAGATACAGTACTAAATTACTATGTGTAGTAATTTATTATTATTATTATTATTATTATTATTATTATTAAGAAACCAGAAATAGAAAAAAAGATCATATAGTACGAGCCACGAGAGGGCGCCATAGAGGTGCAACCGCTACGCGAAGATGACGTAAGACCAATCAGAAATCTCGCAGCGCGCAGTTCGAATGTCAACGTCCGTCCCGAGGACAACAGCGCACCGGAAGTGAAGCCAGTGTATTTGTGTTCACGGTGAGTGTTTGTTTTGTGTCCGAGTAATAATATAAGTCACCAATATGAAGTAATTTAAACCCAAAATTATTAAAACGATAAGCGTTCTGAACGGGTAGGCAGTTTGTCTTTCTGTGCGAGTCAGGAGAGAAAGTGTAAGTTAGCATTTAGCTCAGTCGCGCCTCCATCCGCCATTAGCATCGCCTCAGAGTTCAGTCAGTCAGTCTGCTGCAGAGTCACCCGCTCTGTTACACTCCGTCTGATCCGAGTCTAATCCGAGTTCTACCTCATTTATCATCAGGAAAATCTAAACTTCACTTTACAGTGGTGTAAATTACTGAGTCTTCTCTCAGTGAGTGTGAATAAAGCCTGTTTTATTTTGAAAAGAGAACAAACAGCGCTGAACTAGTGAAGTAGTTTTGTGTGTAATTTAAAGTGATCTCGTATTAAATACGCGCGCGCTCTGCAGTTGTTTATGCAAATGAAGCTCGAAATAATTAAATATTTTTAACCCGTATTTACAAACTAGATTAATCTAAAAGTGTAGTCTTTCGTTTGAGACCTAAAAATGATTACTGAAGAAAAGGATTTTAAAAGAGTTTCATGTACAGAAAACTGTGACGGAAAACTCTATTGCTTGCGAAATATTTGAAATTATGTACTTTTTTTTACAATCTGAGAGAAATTCACGAGATTTTTGTGTAAAGTTTGGACTCGACCCTGCTGTTAATCAGGACTGGGGTGAACTTTTAATCATTAAGAGCCTGAAGCTAATAGTCCTTAAAATGAAAAATATGTTGTACTTAAATATTAATATTGGTTATATGCATTTATTAATTGATGTTTTATTAAACATAGTTTTTTTTTTCTTCTTCTCTTGATTAAGTGATGAACCCAGGTGAGGGGGGAGTAAACTCTGCAACACTGGAATAATAAGTGTGTGTGTTTTATCCATCTCTCCCGGACAGCCCAGTGAGCCATGGTTCGTGAGCGCGTGGTGCAGAAGAAGTCGTTCCAGCAGAGTCTGGACGACATTAAGGAGAAGATGAAGGAGAAGAGGAACAAGCGTCTGGCGAGCGCGTCTACTGCGAGTCGTGGACTCTCCAAACTGAAGAACACGGGTAACTAAAGCTATGTTTACACTGTCAGTTAAATGTGACCCAATTCTGATTTTTTGCTCATATGTGACACATATCGGATATTTTCTATGTCCGTGTAAACAGGGAAAAAACGCATGCATTTTGATATTTTGAGATCGGTTTCAGGCCTCCTTCATATGTGGATATAAATCAGATATAAATCAGATATGTGCTAATGTGATTGTCGTGTAAACAGACAGATCGGATTTTCTGAGGCATTGCGTTCTGTACGTCATTATAACTGCGACTTTTTCACGGTTTAATGACGTAATCAGACACACCGATGCGCCGCTCATCACCTGTTGCAAGCCACCAGAGAGCGACTCCAACACGTCTCGCACCCAGACATTCCTCTGAATGGTTGAGGACACAATAAATGAAGCACATGCGCAGGCTACAATGATGGCCCTTTTCCTCCTTCTCCGTTTCGCGAACTTTCCATATATATATTATTTGTATTTCGCCTTCGTCCATCTTGGCTAGTGTGTAGTGCAAGAACCTCCCTTTAAGTATGCGCGATGTTTCAGATGGTATAGCAAGTGTAAACACGTGAATCGGATATGGGTCATAGTTGAAAGAACGTGTAAACAGACGGTCAGAAAAGTCTGATATAGGCAACAAATCAGAATTGGGCATCGAGACCTGCAGTGTAAATGGGGCTTAAGTTCTAATAATCCTGAAAAGCTTCCCTGTGAAGTGTGTTACTGTAGAAATGTTCAGTGTGTGATGAGTTGCGTGACTCTGTGCTGGTTCATCTCTCTGGTGCTGCTCCTCAGGGTTCCTCTCAGGTTCAGGAGACCATCCTGATTCATGAGAATGTTTCTCTGTCTTGTTTTTCTCATGCTGATCTGTGGTGGGTGAGCTTGTAGCTTGTTTTAGTTGATTGGCATGTAAATCCCACTGCACCGCTATCAACATTGTATTTTGGCTAATGTAGAAATCTCTTAAATTAAGAGAAAAAAAACACAAATAATTCAGTCTGGATTATTCATGTCCTCGGTATGCCGATGCTTGAACGCTGTAAGATTGCAGAGCAGCAGGTGATCTCATGCCCCCTGGCTGTGTGTTTGCGCATGTGCAGCCTCGGTGCAGCCGTTCGTGCTGAAGAGTGTGCAGGTGAATAACAAGGCGCTGGCCCTGGCCCTGCAGGCCGAGAGGGAGAAGGTACGGCAAGCGCAGGGGGTCATTCTGCAGCTGAAGAGAGAACGACAGGCACTCATCTTCCACCTGCTGATGATGAAGAGGGCCCTGACTGAAGGGGGCGGAGCCAGAACTCCACAGGTGAGTTAGTCAATAAATGCTTAGTCAGTCAATTTTGGATGTAGTCAATAAATGCCTATTTTTATTGTCTAAACCCCAAATGTGACCCCAAAACACCTTCATTTCATTTTAAACTTGGCTTAATATGTTACCCAAAAACCAGATAAACCCATGTACTGTACTGCTGTGTCTCCCGCAGTGCTAGAATGTAAAACCCCGATGTTGCCCCTATATGTACTGTAATTCATGCAAATGCATATTCTTTAGTATGTGCTGTCATTTCCTTTGGTACTGTAGTGTAAGTTCAGTAATAATTCACCATCCCAAGACGTGATTCCCCTACAGCAGCTTTGTGTTCTCTCTACCATACAAAAAAATTATACAGTATTATATTTTATATGGAAATTTAGTTGAATTGACATTAATATTTATGTTACAAAACTATATTGTCCTTAATAATTTAGTGTTAAAACGCATGGAAAATTATGTATTGCTACAAAAAAAAGGCATAAAAAAATAGCAGAGAATATTTGCAGTTTCCACTAACAATAAATTTTATTTAGTTAGACTCCTAGGAAAAATTTGAGAACTCTGAACATGCAGGGGTCGAGTGTCATATTAAATCCCAGTTTTGTTTTTTTCTAATAAAAGGAATACAAAAAGCATCTTCTTACTGCGTTCATCAATGTAGATCTTTTCTGATTTATATTTTCTCATCATGTACATGTAATGTTTTATTTGCATTGTTGTTTTGTTTATTTCTGCTTCTTTATAATTTCTCCTGTCCTGTGTATAAGGCATCTCCTGCAGACGAGCAGAAGTTAGTCCTCCGTCAGGAGACCAAGCCCAGGTAATATTGAATCAACAGAGCCGACTGTCTAGTCAGCTCTCAGAGGGACTTGGATTTAAAGCTTTAATATATTCTATGCTTTATATAATGTGTGTGTGGTTTCCAATGGTGATCAGGGGTGAGGAACAGACTGAAGCTGTGACTCAGGAGAAGGAGCTCTGCCCTCACGAGTCGCTCACTCAGCAGGATGAAGGTAAGCCATAACCCCACTTGAAGTTGTTCCATATGCATGAGCTGATTCGTGTGAGTGTGTGTGAGTGTGTGTGAGTGTGTGTGAGTGTGTGTGAGTGTGTGTGAGTGTGTGTGAGTGTGTGTGAGTGTGTGTGAGTGTG
>QMIH01001076.1:117052-136010 GCA_003987875.1 Clarias batrachus | reverse complement strand
GTGTGTGTGTGTGAGAGAGTGTGTGTGTGTGTGTGAGAGAGTGTGTGTGTGTGTGTGAGAGAGTGTGTGAGAAACCTGTGCTGTCTTCCTGTCGTAGGCGGGGTTTTTGGAGGCTCCAGTAATAACGAGGCCTCTCTGCCCTCCACTGTCGGTTTGCGGCGTCTGCGAGGTGGACGGAAGCGCTCTGAGAGGAGGCGGAGCTCGCTGTTTAGCCCCACCTCTATGGATACTTGTGTAACGGAAGAGGTGGAGCCTCAGAACTCTGACATGGCCGGCTTTCCTGCTCCTGACCGTGAAGCAGGTGTTACTGAACACAAGAGAGTTGTCCAGGATGTCGCTAGACGTGAGCCTATCGCTGAAAAGCCCACCGCCAGGGGTCGGAGGTCACTCCGGTCCGATTCAGTTGAAGCTCCTAAAGCGGCACTGGACTCCGAGCTTTCGGACTTCTCGACCGTGCAGCATTCGACCCCGGAACCGCCGCAGCGCTGTGTGTCCAGACAGACGAAGAGGAAAGCAGCGCAGTCTGCGACCAAGCCAGAGCGAGGCCGCAAGGCAGAGCGCGCACCGCTGAAGAAACCCTGGGAGGTAAAACTAATTAAAATCAAAGTTTAATACATTTCTATTCCCTGGTGTTGAGAAATTCACAATAACTGTTGCTCCTGATTCCCGCTGTAGAAGCCACGTGCTCGCTCTAAGACTCGCGTGGCGGCAGGCGGATCTGCTCCCGCCCCCAGCGACAGGTTAAACTCCTCCCTTGGCAGCAACGACACGTTCGACTTCGACTGCGAGGAGGCTGTCCACATCACGCCATTCCGAGGAGGAAGTAAAGCCCCTGAAGCCCTTCCTTCTCCTGTCACCATGCCCTCTCCTGTTGCTCCGCCCCCTCCTGCTCCAGCAGACGAGGACGCCAGCTCTTCAGACGTAGAGCAGGACGCAGACGACAGCCTGTATGTTCCAGACAGGAAGTTAAGACGGACTCGCGATCCTTCGCCCCGCCGTGCCCGCGCCAAGAGAAGGTCTGCTCACACGCGAGGGAAGGAGAACTCTGCACCAAAACAGAACCGTGCAGGTCCAGAGTTTTCTGGTAAGTTGGAAGATCTTTAGCTTTGTTCTTGCGGTGTTTTGCCAAAGACCGTCCATGTTGGATTTAATTCTGTTTTTTTTTTTTTTTTTACAGGACACATCAAAACACGTGCAGGAGGTTCAGACGCCTCCCTGTCGATGCACACAGTACTAAATCTCCCACAATCCCCTGCTGCTGACATGCCGTTCACAGAGTTACTGTTATCTCCAACTATTGAAGAGTGCAACCCGTCAACTCAAGTACAGGAGAGTGCTGAAGGTGACCTCACCTGTGTGTCTTTGCCTGTCTGTTCATTATCATCGTGCAGTTTGCTGCATTTGTTTAGGATTGTTTAACATGGAGCCATTTCCTCTTTTTCTAGCTGCTGCATTTGGAAAGGAAGCGGCATCTCCTCCACCCGATAACCCTGCAACAGAGGCGGGGCCTATGATGATTGACAGTCCTTTATTTGAATTGAGAAGCTGTCCAGACCAATTATCAGAGCAGGAGAACAGCACAGCTGCGGTGATTGATAAGTCAAGGAGGAGGAAAGGTAACAACGCTTATTAATCTTCTGTTTACCTCCTCTGTCACTGACACCCCTCACCTCTATACACACACACACACACACACACACACACAGAGACATTCTCTAACTATCCGGTGGTGTATTATGGGTTTTTATTTGTTTGTTTTTATTTGCACTTTTTCAATAACCTGGCTCTTCTCTGTCTCCTTCGTGCACATTGTGTTTCTGCAGGTGGTCTCGTTGTTCGTTCCTGTCTGGGCTTGACTTTGAGTGACGTGACAAATCTCTCCCCCGCAGTCTATCAGACGCCACTGCAGGGCCGAGACTCCAGCAACGGTCGCAGGAGACGCTGCACCGGCATCGTCAGCTATAAGGAACCGTCGATCAGCTCGTAAGCCCCGCCTCTTTTACTGTTTACATATACAGTTTTACTTTACATTTCTTTATGTTCGTCTAACACATTCCTTGAATTATAATATTTCTTTCTATCAGTAAGCTGCGGCGTGGAGACAAGTTCACAGACACACGTTTCCTGCGCTCGCCCATCTTCAAGCAGAAATCTCGGCGCTCCCTCAAAGCCATGGAGAAATACAACGAGTCGTTTGTGGGCTGTCGCTGAGAGTTTTTAACTTGCTTCCTGCCCTGATGCGTACCTCTCATGCTGCGGCATTACAACTTTAAGTCGTTTTAAATATGTACATATGAAATTGTGTGTTTTTTTTTATCTCCTTTTAATGACAAACCATGTAAGGTGTTTTGTGTTCTGTTTATTTGTTTCTAATAAATCTCATTTAGAAATGTTTGTCATATAGGAAAAAAATATATGTAGATAATGGTCTTTGTGATTGGGTGGGGGTTTAAAGTTATTTAATTGTTCCTTGTGGCTTTAGTACTAAAAATAATAGAAACACAAAGTTATGTGCAGAATAACTAGAGAGATAAAATGATTGGTATTTTGAATCCTATGAAGATAACATTTATCATTTAGTAAGCTAATCTCTTATATTTGATATAATATGAATAACTGAGGTTTAAAAATACAATATAGATATACTGTATAAACCTGACTGAAGTTTGTGGTCAGGATCCTTCGTTCATTATACAAAACAGTCAGACTGAAACTAAGTACACATGAGAACATTATCTCACAGTTCATGAAAGTCTTTTGGTACAGCGTGATTGAGTGATGATGTGGTAGTCAGATTCATTTTTGGCTTCACATTAAATTACAGAAAAAGTTCTGGGCTCGTCCGGGATTTGAACCCGGGACCTCTCGCACCCTAAGCGAGAATCATACCCCTAGACCAACGAGCCAGTTGCAACCGTTTTGATTTTAAGGAATTTTTGACAGTATGCCACGTGTACATAGATCCAGGAGAGTGAAGTGGTTATATTCTATGTGTTGTGTTTCTGGCGGCATCTAGCGGTGAGAAATGCAACTCGTCTTTCACTTCCCTTCCAGAGGCACAACTGTTATGTGCACTGCAGTTTCTCTTCACTGGTTCCTTTTGATAATTTCTGATAACACTGAACTTATCAATGCCTTCAGACAGGAAGACGTTTGGCGGAAGATTTATACCTACTGCTCCTCACACGAGGATTGCTAGAGGTTAAATTTCTTTCAGAATTTTTCTGTATCCATATTTTTTTTCGTAACATTTTTGTTTTATTCATATGAAAAAAAAACTCATTATTGTAATAAACACTGTTTCAGGCTTGTGGTTAACGCTACTCTTAAAATGCAGCCAGTTACAAGGAGGTTGCTTAGGGGTTTGTGATGGCTTCTGGGAAGACCCTGTTAAAAAGTTTGTTTGGACAAATACTTCTGCATCTTTTTCCAGATTGCAGGAGGATGAAGAATGTGTTTGTGTGTAATGTGCATGTCAGTGTCTATGATTTATGAAAGAGCAATCCTGGTGAACTTATGAGCTATAATTTCAATCCACTGTGTAGTTTTAGGAGCAGGTGGTGATACAGACGCCAGGGTGTTCTCTGAAGGTTCTTTGTACAATGTATTAAAGAAAAAGAGTAGAAGCTGAGCTTTTCTCAGCCTTTGCAGACAGTTGGGATGCTACTGGACTTCCTTGGTAATGAGGCTGGTGTTGTGGTTCCAGTTATTGTTATCACCAGGAGAAAACCAAGAAACTTGGTGCCCCTGACTATCTCCACATGTGATGGAAATTGTACATACATGCGTTTATTTGCAAACTGCAATGCAGAATGTTTGGCTTGATGCAATGTTATAATTTTAGATTAATTTGATGACGTAATTTACGTATCAGGCTTTAAAAAAAACAAAACATTTGGGCTCGTCCGGGATTTGAACCCGGGACCTCTCGCACCCTAAGCGAGAATCATACCCCTAGACCAACGAGCCAGTTGAAGAAGAAGACAGAGATTCCCATCACGAATTGACACGTCCACATGTGAACAACGTGTAAAATGTTCGAGCGGCTGCTGTAAAATATCGTTACTATTTGGCTCCATCTAGTGGTCAGAAACTACGAACTGCAACCCATCTGTCTCTCGCTCTGGATATGAGAGTCTGCTAAAAGTCTAAATGGAAATGTCTTTACAGATTAATTTTACGGACCTTTTTGTTTACTTGTTTTTTTTCTTTTCTTTTCTTTTTCAAACTCAATGAAGTCAATTCCAGTGCTAGGAATGGAGCTTGACGCTGTGGATGTAGAAGAGAAAAAGAGGATTCTGTCCAAAATACGATCCATCTTGAACAATGCTCCTCACCTGCTCTTCAGTGTTCTTGCCAACCAGAGCAGTGGCGGTTCTTCACTGATTTACTCCCTGGGCGAGACCGCCATTAAGAATTATTAAGAATAAAATATAGTTAAATATTGTGTAAATAAATAATCTAAAGCACACCACACTCCAGAAAAACATAATTATAACACTGAACATGAAACAACAACAACAAAAAACAGAAACTAAAATCTGACCTTTCTGGCCTTCCTTGATGCAAAATCATCAATAATGTTATCGTACGCGATTTGCTCCCCTACTGAGTGATCGATACTGATGAGAGCAAGGCCAGTGAGCCGTTCTTGAGACATGGTTGATCTCAGATATGACTTGGAAAGCTCCTCTCTGCTTGAGCCACAGTCACTGGCAGAGTAAGTGTAATCCTGAGAGCAGTCCAAAAGTTGGGGTAGATCTCCAATAGATCCTTTTCATGAGTAAAAGTGATGATCTCAAGGAGGGTCATGGTTTTTGATGACACGGGAGGGAAGTTCTTGAGTTCCTGCACAAGCTCTCTTCTGTCCAAATCAGAAATCAGAGTGTCCTTCACAGTGCAGTGTGGTGCCTGGTGTGTTGCATTGCTCTGTCAGCTCCTCATCTGCAGGACTAGGCTACAAGACGGCTAACAAACCTAAAGTTATAACACTAATAATCATTAGAACTTCATTGACATGATACAGTAATCATACAGAGAGAACGTTGTTGTATACATTTATTACATTTATCTTCTGCTCGTTTCTCCTCTTCTTCTTTTCTCTTTTTTCTAAATTGGGCACCTGACAGCTTTGGCCTTTTTCTCTCCATCGCTTTTTATTTTGAAATCGACAATCAACTGATTTTACTTTATTATCATTTTTATTATCCATTTTACATTATTTAAAAAAAAACTAAATGAAATAAATTATAGCTCTGTGTTTATAATATTGTAAATGAAATGTAAGAAAGTCCAGGTGTTTAGCCACAACTGGATGGATTTCCCCTCCTTTTGCGAGAGGTGAACTTTCCTCCGCGCTCCCAGAGGAGCAGATTCAGCCAGAGACAGATTACCACCAAGTCTTCTTCTACACAGCCACAGGAGATCTTTCATATGGCCATAAAATTATACAACTCTTCTCTGTTAGTAACAATAATACAATAATATTAAATACCTGGACAAATTGTTCTGTATTTACCAATGCTCTTGGTGCAATTTCTACCTTACCCATATAACTTGTGCAACTTGTACTACTCTTTTCCACCCGTTCCTCCTCCTCCACCCTGCCGGTACTTTCTTCACTTCTTCACCACACTGCACAGTGCTTTGGACAGTTGTCCCTACTTATTCAACTTCAAGACAAAAAGTACAGTTTAAATGATTATCAGTATTACCAAGGAAAATCCTGGGCTCGTCCGGGATTTGAACCCGGGACCTCTCGCACCCRAAGCGAGAATCATACCCCTAGACCAACGAGCCAGCTGCTACATGCGCGCGAGTGAAAAAAGTTCAAAGGGCTTCTGTAAAACGTCATGTTTTTATGTCGCCATCTAGAAGTAAGAAATGACGAACTGCAACTCATCTGTCTGAATCTGTTTCCCATTAAAAGTCCCCTAAATCGCAATGAAGCTAAAATCAGAACACAAATCAGACATTACAGAAAAACTTTAAATGGTACAAAAGTAATTTACCTTAAAATGTAATAATAAAATAATTAAACATTCTGTAAAGTTTATTTTGAAACTATTTGAGTCAGCTCTGGGTTAAAAAATTAAAAACAAACAGTGAAACGCATTAAACACAGAAGTTTGTCTAATTTCTGCGATGCTTTTCTGGCGCCATCTAGTGGTAAGGAGTGTGAAACTGCAACACCTTTGTTTAAATCTGTACAGTTGAGTGTCTGTGCTCCTCCATCACACACACTGCAATTAGAAAAGGCTGGTGATTAGTTGATTAGTTAAATGAGGTGTACTGGGAGCTGATTAAATATTCAAATCTCCCGCACATAAGCATCAGGACTGGAGCTATGGGAGAAGGAGGTCTGGTCTGAATACCTCAAGGATCTGCAGGTAACATCTTGGTGCCAGATACCACAACACACCACCTGAGGTCTTGTGAAGTCCAGACGTCGAGGCTCAGAACTGTTTCGGCAGCATGATGGAAAAATACTAAATATTAGGCAGGTGATTTTAATGTTATTGATCGGTGTATATTTACAATTCAGTTATAATAAAGTAAGTAGTTATGGTTGTAAAAATTAGTTACAAAGAAATATATTGTTGATCACTGAGCAGTTCCGGGATTCTATTATGAGACCATTGTTTATCCTGAATGCTCAGCCTGATGCCATATTTAAACTTTAAGACATAAAGTTTAAAATATAGATTAATTCGATCATAAGTTTAGACAGAATATAAAGGAAAAGTTTTGGGCTCGTCCGGGATTTGAACCCGGGACCTCTCGCACCCTAAGCGAGAATCATACCCCTAGACCAACGAGCCAGTTAAGACAGTTTACAGAGCTTCCCATGGTAGTTTGCCACGTCCCCGTGCATCGCGAGCAGCACCTCGTAGGGAAAATATTTCTGTAAAATGTCGTGTTTTTCTGGCGCCATCTAGTGGAATGGAATTATGAACTGCAACCCAACTGTCTGATTCTGTTTCCACTTGAAAATACGGCGCGTCTCGACTCTTTATAATTAATAATAATGTAACAATAATATATTATAATATCCTATAATGTTTATTTTAAACCCATTCGATAGTCAGCTGTGAGTAAACAGCAAAACGCCCGAAAAACAGAGGAAAAATTACAGAATTTCATACATTTTTAAAGCTTTGCTTAGAGAAAATGCAAACGAGCGCGGCAACTTTTCACTTAATTGTGTTGATACTTTTACTCCCAAACAAAACGTTTATAACTTATTAGGCCTAAAGTTGTATTAATGGATGAAAAGACAGATGTTCTCTTAGGGAAGACATAAGAGTTTCAAATTGTGTCACATTAGTTAACTGTATATATCTGGTCCATTTTGTGTATAACAGATTTTTTTGTTAGTACATTGATTTTTATAATAAATATTTTAAATCTTACAAGTTTAAGCTCAGAAAATATAGAAAATGTTAAATTTGAATGGTGTTGACCAAAAAAGTTTGACCAAAAAAAAATTGCATTTAAAATAATGTTTTTCACTAGTTGAAATGTACCTGCAATGCTAGAATGACCCTTATGTCCAAACCATCTTAATCTGGCCTCTCTAACTTTGTCCCCAAACCATCCTACTGTACCTGGCCTGTCTCTCTACTATAATCATTCCTAATCCTGTCCAGTCTTGTCACTGCCAGAGCAAATCACAGCATCTTCAGCTCTGCCTCCTGTCTTTTTCCAGTCCCCAAATCGTACAACATTGCTGGTCTCACTACTGTCATGTAAACTCGCCTTTTCATTCTTGCTGCTACCTTTCTGTTAGATCACTTCTGCTCCTCTTCTCCACCCATTCCACCCCGCATGGACTCTCTTCTTGACTTCTCTATCACACTCCACTTTGCTCTGGACAGCTGACCCTAAATATTTGACTTTCAGACATATGATATAGTTTCTATGTTTAGCAGTAATAGGAAGAAAAACCTCTGGGCTCGTCCGGGATTTGAACCCGGGACCTCTCGCACCCAAAGCGAGAATCATACCCCTAGACCAACGAGCCGGCTGGCAATGCTGTTGAACCGTTCCGTTTACAATTTTCAACGTCCACATGTTTACAGTTCGAAGGGCTTCTGTAAAATGTCATGCTTTTTTTGGCGCCATCTGGTGGTAAGAAATTAAGAAACTGCAACTCATCTGTCTGAATCTGTTTCCCCTTAAAAATACAGTGCGTCTGGATTGTTTTTTTTTCTTTTTCAAAAACGCAATTAAGTCAAATTAAACTACACACGAGGCGTACAGACACAAATTAGACATTACATGGAAATGGTTTCACTTTTAATGTTACAAATGTAGCTTACCTCAATAATGTAATAATAAAATAATGGCATATGCTGTAAAGTTTATTTTTAAACTTTGAAACAATTCCTGTGTTTTAATCAGTGGTTTGTCACCCCTGGTCCTTGAGGACGCCCAGTCCTGAACAGTTTAGTGTTTCCCCTCCTCCATCACACCCACTTCAATTAGAAAGGCTGGTGATTGGTTGATTCATTAAATAAGGTGTACTGAGAGCTGGGAAATACTAAAATCTTTAGGTTTTTCAGGTTTATTTATTTTTTCTCCTGTTCCCATACAAAAGTTTGGCACGGAACTAGTGCCGTGCCATTTGTCATAGACCCATGAAAGATGTGTAAGAACATACCCCACAAGAGGGTACACGTTTTACCGCTAGCACAAGAGGTGCCCAATTGTGCACCATTGACATATATTGGTAATGTCTATAGGAACTGTAAACTGTACCTAACTGTGGATCCCATTGTTGTAGAGACATGGGGGAAGGATCATTTAATTTAGGCAACCCAATCAGTCTTTTGCATTGATCATGATGCTAATAAGCCACACCCCTAGCAACCATTTAGAGCACACTAGCAACTCAAATCTATGGAGGATTATCTTCACAACAGTATATCTACGAGACATGGGGATTGGTTTATATCATTCTTATTCAACAGAATTGCACATTGAGTGGACTATCTTCTTTAGTTCTCTACCAAACTCCCCATTGCTTTGGACAGTTTACCCGAAATATTCAACTTTAAGACGAATGATGTAGTTTATATGTTTAGCAATGGTACAAAGGAAAAAATTTGTCACATACCTTCAGAGGGCTTGTGGAGGCCAGACCTTGACGCTCAGAACTGTTTTGGCAGGATGAAGGAAAAATCCAGATTAGGGAGGTGGTTTTAAAGTTAAGGCTGATCAGAGTATATTTTCAGAACATTTGTAATTAAGTAAATGGGTGTGGTTGTAAAAATTAGATATAAAGAAACAAATTGTGGATCAATGAACAGTCCCCGGATTCTCCCATGAGCTTATTCGTTATACTGAATGTGAAGCTTGATGGAATGTTAAATTTAAAAACAAATAATGTAGTTTAGGTTATAGGGGGAAAATTATGGGCTCGTCCGGGATTTGAACCCGGGACCTCTCGCACCCTAAGCGAGAATCATACCCCTAGACCAACGAGCCAGTTAAAAATGATTTAAAAAGCTTCCCTTCACAATTTGCCACGTCCCCGTTTATCGTGTCCGCGAACCTCACGGGGAAAATGTTTCTGTAAAATGTCGTGTCTCTTTGGCGCCATCTAGTGGGATGGAATTACGAATTACATCTCATCTGTATGAATCTGTTTACCATCAAAAAATACGGTGCGTCTGGATTTCTTTTCTTTCTTTCTTTTTTTTTTTTAACGGAATAAAATTAAATAAACAGCACATGAGGCGCACGGACATAAATCAGACATTACAGAGAAATATTAAATTTTTTATTTTTACAAAAGTAGTTCGCAATATAGTCATAATAAAATGATGTAATATTCTATAAATTTTATTTTAAAATTATTTAAAAGTCAGTCTGTGTAAAAAAAATAAAAATAAAACAGTGAAGCGCACTAAACAGTTTGTCTAATTTCGAAGTTTTTCTGGTGCCATCTCGTGGTGAGGAGCAGGAACTGCAACTCCTGTGTTTAAATCAGTGTTTTGTGACTCCTGCTCACTGAGGACCCCACCGTCCCGCACAGTTTAGTGTTTCACATCTCAGTTTATTCCAATAAGAACAGGCTGGGGGTCATAGCTGAGAAAATGATAAAAATGTTTCTTCAGGACCAGGGCTGAGAGAGACTGATTTAAATGTGCAATTTCTATAAACACATTGCATACATTTTATAATTTGTATAAACAATCTACCTTGACATAATTTTGAGTACAAGTTGTTGATTTAAACACACAGAAGTAGTTAAAACAGAGAAACTACACTGCAGCCATTAAAAAAAAAATATGGTGTTTGGGAAATGAAAGAGTTGCATCAGTGAGATCGTAAGATCGATGAGGTTGATTAATAAAGACACTGTGGCTAACAGCAGGACATGTTCAGTGGTCATAAAAAGTTTACACACCTCTCTTAAAATTCCTGTTTTTTGTGATGTATAAAAATAACAGATCTATATCTATTTTAAATATTTTATAGCAGCTAACAACATTCAAGTGTAAAAATATAAAGGTTTTAAAAAATAAAAGCCTGGTTGCTAATGATTCACTGTCCTTGTTTGTAATGCTTTCCTATTTGTATTTGGATAAGAGTCTTCCTGAAAATGCTCCAGGTCTATCAGAGTACAGGATGATTTCTGGTGCACAGACACAGACACAGACAAGTCATTTCCAGACGTGTGTAGTAACGAGTTACATTTATTCCGTTACATTTACTTTAGTAACTTAAAAAAAAAAAACTTCTATGAAAAGTTTTACTGCACCAGACTTTTTACTTTTCCTTGAGTAGATTTGTGAAGAAGAAACATTACTCTTACTCCACTACATTCGGCTCCACTCGAGTTTTTATTTTACCATTTATTCAACACAGCAGCCGGTGGATCTACCACATGACAGTTTCACCAATCAGACATAGCAACAATAATCACATGACTCCATTTGACCAATCAGCTGCAGTAACAATAGCCACATGTAGTCAGACGAACACATACAAATTGGCGGCATAAAAAACTTCAGTCGATATTGATTCATACACATTCACATTTCATACAAACTGAAATAATTATTTTGATTGTGTAAAGCTGCTTTTTTACAATTATAAAAATAAAATTAAAGTAAAAGTAAATTATAAAAAGTACTTTAAAAATAAATTTGAATTGATATACCCCTCATCCCTCCTCTGCACTTGTCCCGTAAACCGTCCTACCTGCACTGTACCTGCATTCTCTAATATTGTCATTCCTAATCCTGTCCATTCTCGTCACTCCCAAAGCAAATCACAGCATCTTAATCTCTGCCACCTCCAGCTCTGCTTCCAGTCTTTTTCTTCCCCAAATCGTACAACATCCTGTAAACTTCCCTCATATTCTTGCTGATATCTTTCTGTCATAGATCACTCCTGCTACTCTTCTCCACCGTGCCTGCACTTTCTTCTTCACTTCTGTACCACACTCCCCACTGCTTTGGACAGTTGACCCCTAGACATTTAGCTTTAAATTCAAATAGCAGTTTAGATTATAGGTTTAGATAAAGTTTTTAAAAAGCATCCTGGGCTCGTCCGGGATTTGAACCCGGGACCTCTCGCACCCTAAGCGAGAATCATACCCCTAGACCAACGAGCCTCTTGAAAGTCAAGCTCAAAGTTCACATTATAAACTGTGCCACGTCTGCTCATGAGTTAATGTAAAATGTGATGTTTCTGTGGCGCTATCTAGTGGTGAAAGAAATTATAAACGGCATCTCCTCTGTTTAAATTCAATTCAGTACAATTTTATTTGTATAGCGCTTCTAAAAAATTATACATCGATTTTTCGTCTAAAAACACACTTTGTCTTTTTTTCTGTGAATGTGCACGCAAGAAAGTAATAAAAATAATAAAATAAAGTTAATAAAAATGTAATAATAAAATAACCAGCACATGAAGCACAGGGGCACAGTTTGAGAAATGCTGAGAAATATTTTCACGCTCACTGTTACAAAAGTAGTTTAACGGAATAATGTAATTATAATATAATATCCTAATGTTATATATAAAGCTTATTTTAGACACATTTAAACAGTAAAGCGCACTCGGAAGTTGTGCGCATGCGCCGTGCTGAGCGGAAGCTGTATCAGCCTGGACCGGAAGCTGCAGCGTTCTTTTTCTACCACGGTCTGCCATCATGGTGAGTCTCTGTACAGACACTGAGCTCAAATTTGACTAAAAGTTCACTATAATTTGATTTCGTACACACAAACACATTTAGGCCGGAGACATTGTACTGTGTTTAATGGTTTTATGTGTATTTGCGGAGTGTTCGGTGATTTATTTACAGAGGATTTGTGTGTTTAATGCGGCCGCGCGCGCAACGTGGTGTGTTCAGTTAGGCCGAGGGCGCTGAGAGAACTAACTAAACTACTGAGTTCTGCTTAACTAGCTGTCTCAACCAGCTGACTAGTCGGGGTTATGAATAAATTTCACTTTTTTAATTAATAAGTTCAGTCAATGAGCGACACAACCGTTATTAATCGTGATTAGCACGGGGGTCTCGCGCAGGTCTCACATTAATTGACGTAAATTGTGGAAAATTTAGAAATAAAAAATGTATATTTTTAAAATGTTGATCAGTCAGAGTTGCTTAGACCAATCTTTATCACGTCATTCCCGTTTAAGCAGCTTCATGTCACAGTGAAGAGGTTCCTGTTTAATGTTTATAATAATTTAATTTTTTTTCATTCATATTTTCTTTCCCCCTAATGAAGCTTAAAAAAAAGTGAAAAGTCTACTTCCAGAAATTTTTTAGATCTTCAACTAAAAGACTTATTTTTCCTGTCCTTAACATGAAGTAAATCTGACTATCAGTTAAATTGTTTGTGTACTTCTGTATTCTGTAAATTTCACTTTTAATTACTAATTTGTTACTCTGAGCTTTAATTATTGAGTGTATTTGTTTAGGCTTAATCTATGATTGTGTGATTTCTGTCAATGAGGTAAATAACACTGTAAAGTCAATCTTCACTAATGACTGAGGAAGATATTATTTTTCCCTTGATAAGAAGGACGAATAAAATAGCCATGTTTATCAGGTCACCATGTTTTTACCAATTTCACACTTGTAATTAAACGAATTCGCCATGCTGGTGTTAGTTTAATATTAATTTGTTTGAGTGGTTTATTTGTAAAATCTTTTAAGATCTATAGCAACAATAAGTATCTTTTAAAAGAAATTATAATAAGAGAAAAGTCATGAGTGTTATTCACAGCATTATCTGAATGCCACAGCCGCACTGAATGCATGTCATTCTTTCTTTTGATGGTTATTCTCTCCAGTCTTTTCCATCTAACACAGTAATGTTCGTCTCCACAAGTTTGGTTTTCTGTCCTGTGAATCTGAGTTTTAAGGACCTTGTTGTCAGTCTGTGTGAGTTTAATCGTGTTTCCTGTCTTTACCAGGTGTTCAAGCGCTTCGTCGAGATCGGACGTGTCGCCTACGTCGCCTTCGGTCCCCATGAAGGCAAACTGGTGGTCATCATAGACGTCATCGATCAGAACAGGGTAAGAGCTTCTGCACACTACACACACACACTCGCTCACTCCTGTGGAGCATGAGCTTCATTGATGACTGGGTTCAGTGTGTGAGGATGTCAGGAATGGCAGATGATGTGACGATGTGTTTTGGTGCTGCAGGCGCTGGTGGACGGTCCCTGCACCGGTGTGAAGAGGCAGTCCATGCCATTCAAGTGCATGCAGCTCACCGACTACGTCATCAAAGTTCCCCACAGGTACGACACCATCTTCACACTTTACCTAGGGTTAGGGTTGTAATGTCTATTCATCAGGTTTGGGAAGAAATTAGTGCGTTGGATACGTTAATTACAACAAATGTTTCATTCGCCATGCTGTTATACCCGCTGCCTTATCTAGCATGTTTGTTTATTTTTTTTTCCATTACATGTCCTACTGTCTGTGCTCTGTTACATGTTGGTTATGTTTATATTTATGATGCTGGATATTACGTTCAGTGTGTTATTGTTAGTTACTTATCCAGGTCACGTAATGATGTTCCATAACATGTTTGTAGAGCATCGCTGGATTATTCTGAGCCCGTAAAGGTTTACTGTCTCGTGCAGCAGATAGACCTTTTTATTCATTTATTTTTATATATCCTGGTCATTTCACATAGACACAGGACCCTGCGTTGAACTCATTAACCAGCTAAAGCAGCATCACCACTCAGAGCTTCACAGACGGTCATTAGTCCGAGTGTATCCTGCATTTGATGGAAACTGGAAGTCTTCAAATGTTTTTTGTGCAGTTCTGGTTATGTTTGTAGTGAGAGCTGAGTGTACAGGACGACTTCTTTACGATCTAACCGAGCTCACGTTGTGACTTTCTCCTCCACAGCGCTCGTGAGAAGTTTGTGAAGCGCGCCTGGGAGAAAGCCGAGATCAGCAAGAAGTGGACTGAGAGCAGCTGGGCCAAGAAAATCGAAGCCAGGGAAAAGGTGAAAATATTCAAAGAGACAGTGTGATCAGTTCTAATAAGTGATCAGAGACGTGTTTGGTCTCTAACCTGAGCTTCTGTATCCCTTTAACAGAGGGCCAAGATGACCGACTTCGACCGCTTCAAGGTCATGAAGGCCAAGAAAATGGTAAGAAAACTTTGTTTAAAACTTGCACAGATGACAATTATAAAAAATAAAAATTAAAAAACACCAGGTCTTTAACTGTAGACTCAGTGGCAGTAAAACTACATTACCCACAATGCACTGCAAGTCCATGCTATTAATATAGAACATTTAATATTGGAGTTGGTTGTGGGATTTAGTGACACATTTTTCATCACAGACTTCACTGTTATTATTAGTGAAGCTTACATGAACACTAAACACACATGCTAATTTCAGCAGCGCTAGCTTGTAGCTGCTAGTTTTTGTTGTTCCCTAGCTGTGTCTGGTTTAAGCTAAATCTAGGATACATGTACTTTTTAGTATGCAGAGATGTTTGTGCCATCTCACGTTTTCCCGCCTGAGCAGGCGTTTTAGCTCCTGAGACCTGACCTCCCGCTCTTTTTGTCTTTGCAGAGGAACAAGATCATCAAGCACGAGATGAAGAAACTCCAGAAAGCTGCAACAGCCGCAGCAAAAAAGGCCTAAATTGTGTCCAATAAACATGTTTAACAGTATGTCCAGCTCTGCCGTGTTTTATTTCACATGCCTGTCTTGTTGTAAAGGTGTTAGTCAGATCATCACCTCCTTCTCACTTCATTTCCTTGCTTCCTTTGCTTGGTGCAAAATCTACTGGAGGGGAAAATAAAACCCCACTAAGGCTCTCGGTTAACAACAGTCGTGATCAGACTAGTCAGACGGTTTACAACCACGTCCTCATCCGTTTATATAGCAGAATACAATTTCAAGTTTTTCAAGCTCTTTATAAATGTTAACTGTGAACCCAAAACCTGATCTAACCCTCCTCAGCACCATGTGTACTCCTGCAGCATGGAGTTAGATTCTCTGTAACGTTCTGTAGCATGTTTCTCACACACACACAGTTTCAGTACCACTTCATGTGCCATGTGATGTGTTGATTTATTTATATGTAGAGCGGCCGAGATGAGCTTCATGATGGTCACCTACAGTGTGTTCCATCAGAACGTCATGCGCCAGCGTTAGTTCCGTATCAGCACCTGAAAAGTCTGAGCTGAAACAAGTGCAGAGGATTAAAAGTGAAGAATATAAAAGTAAAAACAGTAATGTGCACTTGGACCTGCAGAAGCAGCACAAATTATACGCATCATGATGTATTTTCAGTGTAATGTGGATCATTTCTCACACACTCGAGTGTTATTTAAGTTTAGAGTTCAGTGTGTAAATTAAATTTAATGAAGAACTCCGTATAAGAGGAGTGCTGAAGTTAAAGATATTGTGCGCACACTTTTACCAGATTGTTATTGTCAGTACACAGATTAAAGGAAAACTTTTTGCACACTGGTGATGATGAAAGCGCGTCCGTGACTGGGAGGGGAAATATTTCTGAACTGGGTGAGAGGTTTATTATTTACATCAGTCGAACATGGACAGAGCGCAACACACTGATACGGTGTGCAGACCGAGGTAAGGGCCGTGTGTGTGTGTACAGATATGTTGAAAATGTTGCTTCAGTTTGGTAATGTCTTAACTCTATAGTTCAGTGAGTCTGTGAAGAATAACGTGCACACACACTGAGTGTATATGAACTTCTACATTCTTTTTAAATCATTGCTACAACTGAAGCATTTAACCTTCACCAGATGATTCCTGCCGAGGATTTAGTCAAATGAAACATGTACATGCTCACTCTTAATGAAAGCAGGAATCTTTCTGTGATGGTGTGTGATGATGTGCATGTGACAGATGGTGGTGGTTCTCCAGCTGGTTGCCCTCCTGGTGCCCCACTTCAGCTTCTCATCTCAGAAACGCAGAGGACAGAATCCTCAGACGTAAGTGTGTGTCGGAGCAAAACATCCGTCTCTCTAATTGAGCGTCTCTCCAACCGGAGCCTCAAACAGGTCAAAAGACGAACAAATAAACACTGACACTAGACACTGAAAATAAAAAGTTTATAAAAGTTCCTCACTCTAAGGGTTCCTGGGTGAAATAAAGGATCTGAGCTTCTGTGCGAGACACTGGAACAACTTGGAGAAATGAAGAACTCATCAGGTTTATTCAGTTCTGTAGAGCATGAAGTGTTCATTAACTGTATGTAAAGTGTGCACTGGATTACTGGCTCCTTAGCTTCCAAATGTGTGTGTGTGTCCTGTGATGGATCGGCACTCTGTCCAGGTTGTACCCCGCCTCATGCCCTGGATCTCCTGGCATGACCCTTTACACAGGATTATTAGTGGATTAGGTGGTATAGAGATGACTGAGAGAAATTCTAGGCTTCTTTCAGGCATAATTATTCTTCATTTTTAAAAGCCTGAGGTTTTAAGCAGGACACTATTTAAGGCTTCTCCTACAGACGTCCTTGCCAGAATAAATTTTTTCAGGACTATAAATATCATATATTACTGAATAAATCATGTTTAAACATATTCTTTTTGTAAAATGATAAATAATAACGTCTCACTCCTCAGCTCTGACGCGGAGCTTCAGCAGACGCCATGTGCCGATATCTAACGGGAACTACATCTGGACTCTGAGCTTGAATGAGACGCCGGACTCCGAGCGGTCTCGCGTCCCCGTGGTGCTGCTGCATGGCTTTGGGGGTGGACTGGGATTGTGGGTGAAGAACCTGGACGCCCTGGCTCTCAGCGGGAGAGCCGTGTACGCACTGGACCTGCTGGGATTCGGTCAGAGCAGCCGACCTGCGGCAGGAAGCCACGCCCAGGAAGTGGAGGAGATGTTCGTCCAATCGCTGGAGGAGTGGAGAGAGGCAGCGGGGGTGGAGCTTATGATTTTGTTGGGTCATGACCTTGGAGGGTTCGTCTCCACGGCTTACGCTCTGACGCACCCACACAGGTGAGACGTTGAGCTAATGAAGTACAGTGTCTTGCAAAAGTATTCACCCCCTTTAATGCTTTCTGAACAACATGCTGGAGATGCTGTGTGAAGCAGGGTGGTGGTAGCATCACACGTTTCCTTTCAGATCCAAGGTTGTAACAATCACAATGTTAAAATCTATATAAAAACTGAGGCAAACATTAATTCTAACAAACATTTAACCATCTAGTGAGAATATTAAAACACCTCCATACCTGTCTCACGCGGAAATCTTGAACGCTCATTAGATTTGGGTGGAGATAAAAACACTACAAAAATGTGTCAAGTATAGCAACCACCAAGTCAACCAATCTCACGTTATATTTATAATCCCTGCAGTCTGAACGTTGGGTTTTATTGGGACCGTGAGGTTGTGATCACTTTAGTTCATTCTTACACGATGGACTATGAGGAGCATTGTTATTGGAAACAGTTTGTTGATGTTCTAACCCTTGGGTGTGGCTCTCCAGAGTGAAGAACCTGATCCTGGTGGAACCATGGGGCTTCTCAGGAAGGCCAGAGGTGGAGGAGCTCCACTGCAGGATCCCCATGTGGGTGAAAGCTCTGGGAAAAGCCATGAACCCGTTTAACCCCCTCTCACTGCTCAGACTCGCAGGGCGACTGGGTACACACACACACACACACACACACACACACACACACACAATGTTGTGCTAAGATTTGTTTAACTTGATGCAGACTACACAGCTGTCTCTCTCTCTCTCTCTCAGGTCCTTTGTTGTTACAGATTCTCAGGTCAGACTTCAAACAGAAATATTTGTCTGTGTTTGATGATAACACAGTGCCGGATTACATCTATCACCTAAATGCACAGACACCCAGGTATTTAATACACACACACACTCTACTTATGTTTAAATGGTAAAACTAGTAATCATGGTTTGCATTTGAACAGCAAAGATAAATTCATTGGGTGCAGTCACAGGGTGCCAATATTTTTTAAGTTTACCAGTAAAGGTAAAAACACAGTGCTGATGCGGACGTGAATAACAGGAAAGCTAAAGTCAGTGATTGTATATACATCTAATCATCTACATGCCTCCATAAGTTTGTGCACCCTTAGGACTGAAGTAAGAAGATTACAAGTTAAAAGTATATAATTTCAGATACAGTTAAACCTTGGATTGCGGGCATAATTGGTAATAATAATAATTTTCATATAAAAGTAATTAACACAATATATACCAAGGTAAAAATTTAATCAAATTAAATTTCACTTTACCTTTGTAAAGGATCGTTGCCGTAGTGATTAAGCCCGGGGGGTGGGGGTGGAGGTTGGGTTATACACACACACACACACACACACACACACACACACTAGCTTGCTGACATTTGGGGGAATTGGGCTGCTTTGTATGACGACATTCACACACACACACACACACACACACACACACACACACACACACACACACACACACACACACTAGCTTG
>QMIH01001076.1:93952-107489 GCA_003987875.1 Clarias batrachus | reverse complement strand
GTAGACCAGACGTTATGAGAAGTAGACCAGACGTTATGAGATGTAGACCAGACATAGTCGAAAGCTTTCACCGCCTGAGGCTATTGTGGTCAGTTACACACAAAATTAAATTCTGTTAAATTTTATTTGTATAGCGCTTTTAAAAGAGGACAGATGGTGGTGGACTTTGCAAAGAGGGTGGAAACGGCAGTGGTGTGACAGAGGAGACCCAGGTGGAGGTGGTTCTGCATCAGGGATCGGCTCTGAGCCGCAGACGGACCAGACGGGGCGGCCATGTGACGAGATCCACAACCAGCAGGGCGTCTAATGTAGTGATTTCTCCCTCTTTACTTTATCTTTGGTTTCTCAGCATTAACAGAAACTGGAGTTTTAACAGGAGTTGAATAAAAGGTATGAGGTGTGTTTGAAGAGGAATGAGCTGGTGCAGGTCCCTAATCAGCTTCGGGGTGGGAACAGGCCGCTGCCTCGTCTCACCACACCAGAGTGGATTTTTTTCCTCCAGCAGCTTACATGTAAAAGGACACGATGTAATTTGATCGTTATCGCAGTGTTTCGCATTTCTTTGACTTGTTTATGAATTCTGAAGTGTCCCTGATGTCTTGGCACCGCTGCCTCTAATGACACACTTTTCCTCCTTCACGGTTAGCTGTTCTTATTTTTCTTGTCCGCTGCTACGTTTTCATCCTCAGTTTGCTCACATAGCGGTTAATTACATTTGATGCTGCAATGATGACAAAAGAAGAAAGAAAGGACTCTCATTTTTTTCCTATTGACCTCCGATTGGCTTTTTATCCAATTAAAAAAACATATAAATGACCACGATAACTAAGTGTTAAACACCGCATGTGACCGTGGCAGTAAATACTGAGTTTATAAATGCTGATTGATGTCCTACAGCCAGAGACACAAATCCAGTACTTAAAAAAAAGAGAGAAAGAAATTAATATTAGAGGTCAATTATTACTCAAGTAAAAGTAAAAGTTCTCCATTTAGATGTGCACTCAGAAGTAAAAGTACAGAAGTACACGCCGTCAAAGTTACTAAAGTAATTTATTACTCATCACAAGAGAAACACAGTTACACATAACGGACAGCAGGTGGCAATGTTCCTGCTCTGAGTATGACACACTGATGTGGTTATGTAATGTGAAGCCATGCGGAAACGTACGTAGTTAAGTAGACGTACAGACATCTGCTATACTGTGCAGTGAAGTAAAAGTACAAATAGTGTTTAATAAAACTACTAAATAAAGTACAGATATGTGAAATGTGAGCTTAAGTACAGTGAATACACACAGATAGCCGTCACCTCGGCCTACAGCATAACAGCAGGGTTTTATTCCTTTTATTCCCCAGCAACACTTAATTTAAAATATAAACTATTAAATTACGACACATCAGATTTTACTTCATCATATTCATTAAGACTTACGTTTAATGTTAATAGAACAAGTGGGTTCCTGTGGTCACTCACGTTCCAGCAGCTGTACACACACACACACTCACACTCGTCCCCTCACCAGCTGGTCGCCCAGAAAAATCTAAACATAAACTCGTGCATTTTCTCTGATGTTTGTTGTTTTGCAAAATCAGGATTGTCCTGCTAAAGGTGAAGCGCCTTCACTGAGGTTTGCTGTAACTCTGATTGCGTTAACTTTCATTATATTTCACTCATTTACAGTGGAGGCCGGTCAATAGGGGGCGCAGGGGCGCCGCCCCCCTTAAAGTTAGTCAGTGAAGAATGCTACTTTAACATGTAATTATTTAACATAATAATGATTTATTTTAATAATGAAATAAAGTCAGTTAGTCACAATATTCCGCTGTATTTCTTAATATAATTTATTTGCAATAAAAAAGAAATCTAAACTGTATTACGTTCATTTGTGTTGGTGTACGCGGGGCGTCGGACAAACGAGTGTCGATGTAGCACGTAAATCTTTGAAAAGCATGTGACCTGAGGCTGAGCTCTGATTGGATTTTGTCCAATCATCCTTGGGGCGGAGCTCTGTGCGCTCGGAACCCGCCCACTTTTGTTCTTAGCGAATCATATTGTGTTTAAATATTTGGGCTCATGTGATTGGACCATGTGATTCTCACTTCTTATGGCGCGCGGAGCTGCTGACTGGATGTGATGTGAGTCAGGACTTTATTTTATACTAGTAGTAATGATGCACAATCACCTGATAAATGACTATTTATAGGCCAGGATTCAATTTTTTAAATATTTATAATTAATATTTAATATTTAATTTTAATTTTGATTGCGCCTCCTCCAAATTTTTTTGCACCAGCCGCCACTGCTCATTTATTAAATTTATAATATGAGCTGCAACTTAAACACATCTGAAGGTATTTTTAATGTTTAAAAAAAAAAACAACAACTTTGTGATGGCGCTCCTCCTGTACAGTGACCCTGCAATATGACATTACTATGATACCTAATTATACTAATTATATTTATATTGCGATTCTTGTTTGCGTATCATGATGTCATGATTTTTTAAATGTCCCGATTCATTCGATTTTTTTTCTCAGATTTTTTCAAATTCTAAACAAATTGAAGTTAAGAAACAGATATTTGCTTCTGCCACACATCACACACAATGACGTGCTCCCTATCTACATGTGAAGAGTTTAAAGTGCACCACCTGTTGGATCATTGAGGAACTGCAACATCACATGCAAATAAATATATACATTAAAATGAATGAAGAATATTTTGGAGTCAGTTTGGTGATACTTGAATTGCCCCATTAAAGAAGTGTGATATGTAAGTGCGTCCTGAGCGCTGGCTCTCACATTAAAAGCACTGAATCTGGTTTTCTGGACTCTGCAGTCTATCCCATGATGCATCCTTCAGTTCTTTAGTGGTTCTTCTGCCTTAAACGTTGTTTCTGTAACATAAAGGGTTCTGTCGGTTCAGTTTCTGGACCCCTTAATTATCTAATAATCCCTGATAGACCCCTGAAGAGCCTCTTGTGCTAATAGTATAATTAAGGTCCTTAACTACCAGAACAACACTTCTACACTTTCCTAAGTGTGCCAAAGGGTTCGATAAGGGTTCATTGGTTAATTATGTGATCTTGTCTTGCAAATATTCTATTTGGTTCAAAAGTACACATTTTTATCTCCAGGCAAAATGATTCAATGAAAAGCATGTTTTTTTTTTTTTAATGTTATAAAAATAATCGACACGTCTGTTCAGCGCATGCTGAGATACACAGGAACAGAGCTGCAGAGTCGAGCAGTGGAGGTTGTTCCCTATTCTGCATCTCGGTGAGTTTTAACAGGCAGGTGAGAGAAAATAGCTGCACGCTCTCATGAGGATGAAGGAAATGTGTTACACAGAGAAAAAAAAACACTGATGAAATTATGCAGGACAGGAGGACTCTGCTCAGGATTCGACGCAGCAGATCTACCGAGACGTGATGTTTTTTTGTGCTTCTCACAATCAGCTTTTAAGCACAATCTGAATCCTCAGGGTCACACCTATAGCGTGACAGGAAATTGAATTTGTGTGGACACTCGAGGCATCATGCATGCATTTCTGTCTTTTTTTCCTCCATGTGGTGAATAACTGAGAAAGTGTGCATGTGGAGCTCGTGTCCTAAGGGCTCCTCTGGATGTGAGTAAGCTTCTTGGAGTGCGTGCTGACCGGACAAAACCTATTTCAGTCACAAACTGTGTGTGTGTGTGTGTGTGTGTGTGTGTGTGTGTGGGTTCATACATCAGTCCCTCCCGCTGGGCGTCTGTTCATATCTTGTTGGAAAGTCGCGGCGTGTTTGAAAACCTCTGCAGAATCTGCTGGAAAGAAAAACGCAGCACAAAGCCGGAGCCAGAGATCGATGAGCATCTTCCTGAGTCCCTCACCACGGCGACGCCGTCGATACAGAGGCACAATGGCCTCAACACTTGGCAGCTTCATATCTCCTAATTGCTATGATAAATATCCACACCGGTCAGACGGAACATTAGAACGTCTGAGCAGTGAAGTGAAGAACATTGATTATCTGGTTACAGACGCACCAGTGGAGGGGAGGGAGGGGAGGGAGGGACGCCGGCAGCGCGCTCGGGTCACAGCGGCCATGCTGAAGTCTGGTTAAGGATGTTTATGATCCTCAGACAAAAGTGTGTTTTGTGTTTTCTTTTCAGCCGTCGTTTTAAAAGACCAAGGCACTATGAGACCTGCTGCTCTGAGACCTGTGGTAAAGCCTTTGGCTTGGGCTCAGATGCTGCTGATTTGAATCCAGCGCCTCACTGTGCTCGATGTGCAGCGGACAGCCAGTGACTGGAGTAAATGGTGCTATATTTTATCAATTACACATGAAAACTATGGCCTTTGCAGTGTTGTTTATAACACAAAACTCTATTTTCAGAGCTGAATGACACGTTTGACATCCTGCTCTGGGTGGGGGGACAGAATTACTCACCCTCTCAGGTCGTGCACTTCAGCACCTTCCACATCTCTTGTGCTACAGTTCCTTCCTGCACCGTCACATTCTGGCTGGGGTTTGAACCAGCAACCTCTCGCTGCAGAGGCAGGTGCTCATCCACATGAGCCGCAGGAACTCTGAGTCTTTTTCACCTTATGATATAACTCTGAACGACAATTAAACTAAGCACTGGACTCAAACCAGCAACCTCACAACCCAGAGGATCTCATGTTTGTTCCCTATTTAACAAAATGTTTCACCTTTATATATAAAACACAGGATTCAAACCAATAATGTCGCACTCAACATACAAGCATTTAATAGTAAGACATAAAGCCCACCCACAGTCACAACTACATGAGCTCTATGCTCTTAGGGACTCTTTTGTGGAGCTTTTCACCTTCATGTGACATGAAGTACAGCTAAGGTAAGTGAATTAGATTTTACTTTAGAAATAACACATGAGGGGCGCATATATTTATGAGGGTTTAGTTAATTACCTTTAACATAATTAGTGGTTAAAGTCATTACTTATACAGAGCATTATCTGCAGGGCTTGAACCCACCTCCTGCTGAGGAACCCATGATGAGAACAACTGAACATCACGGACCAGAGAGATGTTTGATGGTCTTCTCATCTTCCTCTCGCATATGGAGATCACTTTGATACGCACTGTGTCTTCTGTTTCTCTTGACTTTCTAACATTAAAAGAACCGAGCTTGATGGTGCCACCTACAGGAAGCTCCGAACACAGACGTCCACGCAGCTCTGCTCTCTCTCTCTGTCTCTCTCTGTAATAGCACAGTATAATAACCCGTGTGATCTCGTGATGAAGGTCAGCCTGTACTAACTGGTGCCAGATTTATAAAATAAACACCTCTGATTCTGTTCCTGTAAATATTCCTGTTCCTGTAAATTGCTCGTTTCATTTTCACTTTTTGTTCCTGATGTTTAGTTTGGGGTAAAAAAAAAAAAAGACAAAGTCATGCATGTTTAATTGGCTCTGGTTGTTTTTGCTACAGGGACGTTCCAGTCGCCGTGTAAAAGGCAGTTTCATTACTTTCTCACCTCAAGGGAAGTCGGGTTTCGACTGTAGAGGAAGAGGAAGTTGATTTAACATGACTGTATAGTTCAGGAGCAGAACATCTCCCCCCGAGGCAGGTAATAACTCACAACAGCAGGGGAAAAAACTACAAGTAATAAAACACTCCACGCTCTACACACTTTGCTAGTCTTCACTTTTTATTGCTTTTACAGCCGTTTGCTCTGCTATAATGCTAATTCTGTTATGCTAGCTATCCCATGATTCATCCTTAAATAGTTCTTCTGTTTCCCATCCAGCTTGATTTACTGGTGAGAAACTTAAATATACAGTATTTACACAACTATATATAAAGATGGTCACTAACGTTACTAAAGAATTATAAACAAAAAAATACCAAAAATAAAGTAAACTTAAGTAAAGTTTTAAGTATTTCCCAAGTATACTTTATGTTGTCAGTGACCTTATAAGGGAACCCATGTTTCAGTTTAGTTACTTGTGTATGAATGTATAGTTTACTGCTAGTTTAGTGGTTTTATACGGCAATTATACTTGTAAGCTTTCTTGGGGAAACTTAATGTAATACTTATAGTTTGCTAATTATTAGGGCCCAAGCATTATGACATCAGCCCTATGTCGTCATAGTGTGTGAAGGGCCCTCTTGTTTTCCTTAGGATTATTTTTTTCCCCACCCTTTTGGACTCTTTGGGGGTCTTAACATGCTCAAAAACTCATGAAACTTGGCAGACAGGTTGGAATCTGCTGCCATCAGGATGCCTGAGAGTCTTGTGGCCCCCAAGGGCCCCCACACGAGATTTTGCCGCCTAGCTCATACACACATTCATGCAGGCACATGAAACTCGGTACACATTTAGAGCTCATTGAGCCGAACAACTTTCACACTGCATGTCCTGGGCTAAACTCAACAGGAGACCAGTTATTTTGGGTCGTTCACAAAAACGCACCCGATGGATTTTGATATACTCCTCCTAGGGAAATGATACAACTGCTACCAAACTGGGCCAAAGAGATCTAAACACATTGAGGATGCAAAATTGCGGAGGGATTTTTGATATCTCAAACGAGTCAGCCGTGATAATGTCTTAAACCTACACTGAAAAATGATTAATAACTTTCTGTGTGACATTATATTGAGTGACATTATATTCAGTGACACTTTCAGTGACATCACATTCAGGAACATCATAGTGTGAGGCTTWTYTTCCAGCAYCTGYRGCCTATTGTACACACATACACATCACAAATGTTAACACACACAAACACATCTCACACACTAACACACACATCACTAATATTAATACACACAGACTCAAACCATACACAAGCACAAACACAAGCACATTTACTCGTCACACACAGACTGACACATCTACACATGACACACCTCTCTCCCTCACTCTCACACTCACAAACCCTTACACACTAATATGCGCACACACACACACACACACACACACACACACACACACACACACACACACACACAGGCATCCTGCATGCACACACACAAACACACTCATACATCATACACATGCACACATAAATACATACACCCATATTACAAATGTTTACACTCACGCACACACACACACACCTCTCACGATGCACACACACATCACACACACACATAGACACACTGATGCACTCAACAAATATTTAGGGCCCAAACTGACATTAGCCCTGTTTTAACACACAAACACATCTCACACACTAACACACACATCACTAATGTTAATACACACAGACTTAAACCATACACACAAACAAGCACAAACACAAGCACTTGTCACACACAGACTGACACATCTATACGTCACACACCTCTCTCCCTCACTCTCACTCACACTAACCCTTGCACACTAATGCGCGCACACATGCACACACACACACAAACACACACACACGCACACGCACACGCACACACACACACACACACACACACACACACACACACACACTCATACATCACACACACACACACACTCATACATACACCCATATTACAAATGTTTACACTCACGCACACACACACACCTCTCACGAAACACACATACACACCACACACACACATACACACACCCCTCTCTCACAACGCACACACACACACACACACACTAATGCACTAAACAAATATTTAGGGCCCAAACTGACATTAGCCCTGTATAGTGTGTGATGTGTGCAGGTTGTGAGGTGCAACCGAGTGGCGATGGCTTTTTCGAGGTCTTAACACATTCGAATGACACAGGTTGTGCGGTGCGCCCGGAGTGGGAATGGCACAGGGTGCTTGGGCCTGTAATCGTTGCTTGCAACTATATTTATTATTATTATTATTATTATTATTATTTGTAAATATAATAATAGGTAGAACCTCTTATACTTGGACTATAACTATAAATATTTAACTGTACTTTAAGTAGAAATAAAATTCATTAATAAAACCTACCAGTGAACTGAACCACAAAACATATTTGAACATTAAGAAATTTTTCATTTTCTTTTTACATCAAAAAAATCAACCAAACATTGTAATGATACCAAAATATAAACACTTAAATCAACACTAGAGTTCAAAAGTTGCAAAAACTCCACAGACACACAGTATGAACAGTCTCCATCTGGGAATTTAGAACTTGTTGTGACGCGGTCGCTCTGAAATCCGTCCCTGGCTGCCCACACACACTCTCTACACTTCCTGCCCTGTTAGATGACTGCGACCGGGGAACCTAAAATCCAACTAACTGTACAGATAAACTGAAACAAAAAAGTTCATTTCGCGTTCTCTTCTCTGCAGTCAGGTGACTAACTTTAACATCTCTGTCTTGAGGACGTACATGGCTTTGTGTCTCTGTGACTCATCTGTTACTGATGATTCTTCATAATGCATGCACACACAGGGTGACTCTCAAGATAATAAATAATAAAATAATTTCAAATTTAATTTAAAATAATAAATAATGACAAAACGCAATACACAGGGAATAAGTAAGCAATAGACAATGTAACATCAAAAGCCTACAAAAGCGGGAAAAAACACTGCAGCGCGTGTATTTATGTTAGCTTTTAAAGGCAATAATACTTTATTATACTTTTCTTAAGTAACTTATAATATCTCGATCAAGATTTTAAATACAAATGCAGCCCAAAGTAAATCTTAATTTTTTGCTTTATAATTGCCAGTTTAAGCCAAGCATAATTAAGTACTATTATGTGGTTTAGTATATCTCTAATAAAAACATTAAAAGGAAACTGAAAGCATACTCAACTTATGTTTAGTAATGTAATAATAATAATAACACACTTAATAAATGTCTTTTTGGTGCGGTTGTAATACGTTGTGGAGTTTGCGTGTCTCCTCTTGCTTGGTGGGTTTCATCCAGGTGCTCCAGTTTCCTCCCACAGCCCAAAGACATGCAGATTAAAGCACTAAATGGTCCTTCCGTGTGTGTGTGAGTGTGTGCGAGTGTGTGTTTGTATGCTCTGTGTTGTATCGGCACCCCGTCCTGGTCGTACCCCACCCTTGTGCCCCGAGTCCCCGGGGATAAGCTCCAGGCCTCCTGCGCTCCTGGACAGGATCATCACTACAGAGAATGAGAGAGCGAGTGAGTCATAAGCCGTGTGTGTTAAAATAAGCACCGTTAATCACTCAGTGTGAGTAATGATTTTAACTCTGAGTGCTTCATGTGATGTATTTATACAGTATAATCCCACTGTAGCACTGCGCCGGGTACCCAGCAGGGGTCAGTGTTCACTCGGGTGCACCGTACAGTTATTTCAGTAATTGTAGTTATTTGTGGACTTACTGTTCTAAATGATCGGCTTTTCTGTGTCTTTACACAGTGCTGGTGTTTTTCTCCTTATCTGTGTCTTAATGACGTCAGAGCACGCCGGGGTCACGGCAGGCCACGGTTCTATATATATAGCAACAATCATGAAAACGGGAAGCCTATTGGTACCAAGTGGAACTACCTGGTTGGAGCTTTTATTATCCAGTAATCCAGTAAATCCTTAATTTAGTCTTTTTTAATAGTAAAAAAAGATTCCATAGATTTTCCTTTTATTTTCCTTTTAGTAACTCTTCTTCTTCTTCTTCTTCTCATTATTATTATTATTATTATTATTATTATTATAAATGCATGCTATTTGGGTCTGGTCCATACAGAGTGGTGTGTTTCTAGGACGTGAATGATGATGGATGGTTGAAACGGGACAGCGTTCTTCTTCCTCCAGGTGCTCGTGTAGCCGTCACCTCACATTAGCCTAATCACCTGGCTCCCAGGGACCAGAGGGAGCGGATTAAAATGTCATTCTGCACTTTTAGATCCCGGACGATGCCGCCTTCGTGTCCTAATGAACCAGAACGGAGGGCTTTGATTTATCTGTAAAGCATTAACTCGGGATCCATACAGGGCTCGGAACTTAATCAGTGTGGCGAAATAAACATCGATTAAACGTACATTAATCTGTAGGAGTAACGAGTCGGTGATGTTAAACAGACACGGAAGAGAGAGGACGCTTTACCCCTCATTATCCCCCCCCCCTCTCTCTCACACTCACCTGCGTTCAGCACAGATGCGTCGGTACGAGTCAACATCGCCCAGATGAACTGGAGTGAGGAAGAGAGTCGACTCAGAATCGACCTGCAGGAAGTGAATCAGACTGTAGAGCTGCAGGAGTGCTGCGTGGACGTGACGCAGAATATTCATGATATTCATTGAATATATTCATGAATCATTCATTATGAGACCTGTTCCAATCTTTTTGATTATTTATTTCCTTCGTGTGTGCTTGACTAATTTTATGTAGGTTTTACTAGGACCTGTTCATCCCCCCCGCCACACACACACACACACACACACACACACACACCGAGCAGTGTGAAACCAAATCAAACTGTAAATGAATCAGAAGAATGATATTAGTCTTGATTCAGACACCTAATAGTTGTGAAGGTGCACTAAAGCTTCTTCATCAACAGTATATGAATCTTATTTATTTATTCATTCATGAACGGATGTGACCTAATTATGACCTCCAGCAACACCTGAGTTAGCAACAATCATCAAAATAAACTGATTCTCAATCAGGGATGAAAAGATGACTAAATGTTTATCTGAATGTGAAATGATCTCTCAGGTCTGTATCAGGTCCATTATCAGAATCTAAGGCTAATTCTCTCAGGGTTTAGTATATTAGCATTTTGTTAACAGAAATGTAACTACAACAGGGAATAAGAGATAAAAAAATATATAACATAATAACATCTTGTCAATAAATTTCATGATAAAAGGATGCGATCATTAGAAAGATCAGTTCACTATCCACATTATTATTATTATTATTATTATTATTACTTCATTAATTTTTATTTTATTTTATTAAAGCTGTTTTGTGATTATAACCAGTGTTAAAAGTGCTATATGAAATTAAAGTTAATTTAATAAAATTTATTATGTAATAAACTCTTTTAGCAATGTAGACAAAATCTGTCAATCAATCTCTACCTTCAATTTCTACCCTTCGGCAAAATTTACCCGTTCCCCCCCCCCACACACACACACTCTCTTTCTCCTCCTGCAGATGTAAAAATGAAGCCCATGACACAAGGTACTAAGAATTAGATTTGTGTTTATTTGGGCTATTCCTGTAATCATAGTGGGTATACCAGGCAGGGGTCAAAAACAGGCTGGGGGGAAAAATAAAATAAAATACAAATAAAAAAGAAGGGAAACAGGCATGGGTCAGAACCAGGGGAGAAAATAACAACACTGACGGGAACCAGGAAGTAGAAAACTAGTGAAAAAGTAATTACATTTCTATAGAAATACACAAACATTTGCCATGAGGAGGGCAGAGACGAGGAACTTACATAAAGTGAGAAAGTTAATAAGAAAGAGTAGGAAGCTCTGAGCAAATATGGATAATTTTAAAAAACAAAGAACATCCGTTGAACAGAAAGACTGAGTGTTCATGAGAACAGGAAGTTCTGACCAACTACAGGAAAGAATGAGAGGTAACAGGAACAGGAAGCTTCGAATAAACGAGATAAGGGGATGCTGAAAGTGTGCTGGGGAACAGGGACGGAATCAGCACGGATGTGACGTTATGACGAGCAGCTGATTGACGGGCGTCAATCACGGCTACACACGATGATGTCGTGCCAATAAAAACACACGTCTACAAATGTAGGTTCGTACAGCAACACCGCTTCAGCTCCAGTTAACTCAAGGAAGACTTTTAGGGTGTGAAAATAAATGGAGTGTGTCAGAAATGGAAAGAGAAATCTTTCTCACCCCTTAAAAAAAAAAAAAAAACTGGAAAAACTGTGCATGAAGATTTCATCGTCATTGGTAGCATAGCACACATGCAGATCAATATACAAAGATATAAGTACATAGGTTCAAGCTCAGTAATGGTACAGTGGCGAGTCTGTCCGGCTTCGAGCGCTCGACCAAACCTCGTCTAATATTCGACACCGTTAGACATTAAACCTACACAAGCCTTCATAAACATAACATGACACTCTAATATAGTCTAGTAGGCAGGGGCGCCGCTAGCAATTTTGGGCCCTATGACAAAATATGCGGTTGGGCCCCCCTACCACACTCACTAGTAGTGTTATTACTAATAAAGCAGATCTCTGGGGGCCCCTAAAGAGCGTGGGCCCTTAGAATCGTCCTAACTCCCCCCCACCCCCTTAGCGGCGCCCCTGCTAGTAGGATCTGTTCAGATTTCTAGATTATCGATTAGAATATGGCAATATCCATCATATAATCAAATATCAGCCTTTTATCAAATGTCTGATCATTACTTTCACGACAGTTACAGATTCGTATTTTCATCTTGCAGAACAAGATCTGAAACAAGACACGTGCTAATAATATTTATTTTAATTAATTTAGGAGTTAACTTCTTTTAGAACTTGTCTTCTGATTCCACCTTGACTGTGTTTATTAGACAAGAAAATGACAAACCTCTAGGGTGACTGTGGCTGTATGAAACTAGTATTGTGCATCATGGGGAAAAAAAGCATAATGTGACATTAGGCGGGGCTTTCTGGAAATGTATTCGATGCAGAATTGTGCTTGAATGTATATTCTCGTCCTATGGGAACTGAGGTATCCCTGTCAGGGTGGATTAAATGACCAGTTTGTTTAGAGTCTTTGGGAACGGGAACCAGTTCGGTTCATTAGAGGTATCACAGGCAGGAACAAATACACAAACTGTCAATGTTAGTGGAATTGGTCAAGCTTGGGACAAACACAGGCAGAATTAGTGGAATGTCTGTAGGAGGTGTGGGGTTGGTTAGAATTTGTGCATAGTTGGGCAGGATTTATCAGACCCTCCAGCGGGAGTAGGTGGGATTTATTAAGCTGTACTGAGGGAGCGGGTGGGATTGTTCAATTTCTACTGTGACAGTGGGTGGGATTGAACAGATTATATTGAGGGAGCAGATGGGATTGATCAAGCTGCACTATGGGAGTGAGTCGTATTGATCAATTTCTATTGTGGGATCGGGTGAGATTGATCAGCCTCTACCATGGGAGTAGGTGGGATTGAACAGCCTCTGCAGTGGAAGTGGGTGGGGTCGATCATGCTCCCCTGGGGCAGTGGGTGGGATTGATCAAGCTGTACTGTGGCAGTGGGTGGGATTGATCAAGCTGTACCATGGAAGTGGTTGGGATTGATCAAGCTGTATTGTAGGAGTGGGTGGGATTGTTCAGCCTCTACTGTGGAAGTGGGTGGGGTCGATCATGCTCCCCTGTGGCAGTGGGTGGGATTGATCAAGCTGTATTGTGGGAGCTGTATCTATTTGGTGGGATTGATCAAGCTGTACTGTGGGTGTGGGTGGGATTGTTCAGCCTCTACTGTGGGAGTGGGTGGGGTCGATCATGCTCCCCTGTGGCAGTGGGTGGGATTGATCAAGCTGTATTGTGGGAGCTGCATCTGTTTGGTGGGATTGATCAGCCTCTACTGTGGGAGTGGGTGGGGTCGATCATGCTCCCCTGTGGCAGTGGGTGGGATTGATCAAGCTGTATT
>QMIH01001076.1:74850-93793 GCA_003987875.1 Clarias batrachus | reverse complement strand
GTGGGAGTGGATGGGGTTGATCATGCTCCCCTGTAGCAGTGGGTGGGATTGATCAAGCTGTACTGTGGGAGTGGATGGGATTGATCAAGCTGTACTGTTGGAGTGGGTGGAATTGATCAGTTTCTACTGTGGCAGTGGGTGTTATTGATCAGATTATATTGAGGGAGCAGGTGGGACTGATCAGGAGCAGGTGGGGTCGTTCATGCTCCCCTGTGGCAGTGGGTGGGATTGATCAGTTTCTACTGACTGAGTGGCTAGGGTTGATCAGCCTCTACTGTAGGAGTTTGAATAGGAGTGGGTGGAATTTACCAGGCAGTACTGTGGAAGTGGGCGGGAATTATCTAAAAGTTGATATGATTGGTTAAAATATACGTAGAAGTGAGCAGGATACTCAGACTTCATCTCAAACAGGATGACAGAAGAGTATTCATGGGAGCGGGTGGAACTGTTGAGGATTTTATTCCTGAAGCAGATGAGACTGGGTTTCAAACATAGACCTGTGCACATCTCTAACTGAATCTTTGTACAAACCAGATTAGTACGCTAACAGCCTAGACACATTTCTAAACGAAGATGGGGTTAATCTGTTTGAGGGCCAGAAAGTGCTGTGCCATGTTCATGATGCAGTGATTACGCCAACCACCTTCCTGCCTTCCTTCACTCCTGTCTCAAAATCCAGGTCACTGTTTAGTGGTATGATTCAAGGCCCTGAGTTCTAAGCCATTTCATTTATTCATTTTGTCCTCCCATGTAATGATAAATGTCGTGTTCTGATTGGCCCCCCAGGTTACCTTCACTGTGTGCACTATTCTAGTCTATTAAAAGAACATCCTATTTAGACGTATTCAGACATAGGGCATACACAAAGCTACGCTTTATTGCTGTATCGTCAGCTTCCTGTGTGTTGTCAGGTCGACTGACAGCAGATTTGTCTTCAGATCTCCAAGATGATCTTGGAAAGTGAGAAAGCCCTTCATATTTGTGTCTTTGTTTTTTTTTCTTTTATCAGTAATAAATAAATTCTTTAAACCTAACACCTTAAACCTAAAGCTAACACTGTGTCGAGCACTGTGACGAGAACTAGTGTAGTCATGACTAAACCACAACACCATTGATATACTGTACAGTGGTCACGTGATGACGTCGCCACATTATGGACAGACAACCACTAGCAGTCGAAAAGAAAATTGGTCAAACAGGTCAAGCTGAACAATATTTTTTGAGAATCACCTGAATTCTGAAGCAGAAAGAAACACACCAGGGACATCAAGTGCTACGGAAGGACTACATTAAAACATCATTTCCTCTTGAGTATTTTGGGTGCCATACTTACAGGTTTGAAAGAGGGTTTGTTTTTGTACATGAGCCGAATGGCGGGTTGATCAAAGCTAGCTAAGAATAGCGCGAATGAGTGCAATTAGCAAAAATTCAAGGAATAATAGTATGAAGCATCCTACTGCAGTTCAGTGACCAACCATGCTAGAGAAGCGTAATGCTCAAATCATTGGATCTGTTGCAAATCTAATAAACCTTAAAGTCATGTGACACTCAAATTAAAACTCTTCAAAACTTCTCTCAGTTAATGCAAGCGCTGCTGCTTCGCGATGTTTCTGGTTGTGCGATGCAAGAGTCCTTCAATTCTTCTTGTCACCTCCTCATCTTCTTCTTTCCTTAGTTTTCCTTCCCCACATACAAAAAACAAAACCCTCCCATTACCAAAGTTATAAAATTGGAAGTCACTTGCAGGAAACAATTGAAAATCAGACAGAGAAACAGTAAGGCCGGGATGAGGACAAGGCAACAATAACGCATGTACTTCCCTCGTTTCCATTACAGCCGACCTGTTTATAAAAAAATATCTCAGTAAAAATCACACCGCTATCGTCCGGCATTGACATCGTCATACGGATCTGTGTGTGTGTGTGTGTTAAAATTTCAAGTTGTCTGTAAAGATGCCGTCATGCAAAATATTTTTTTCTCTTTTTCCCCCCTTTTCTAAGACAACGTTTAAGTATTTTTCCGTTTATCATCATGTCTCTCGTCTTGGTCCCTTTATGCATTCGGCAAAATGTCGAAAATGCACCGAGATTCAGTCTCACATAGGCATACACACAAATATTCGCACACGCACACACACACACACACACACACGCAGATGCATGCAAGCATTTACTTTGTGCACACAATGCTGCTAAATATAGCTTGGATTTTTTTTTTCAACCTCCTCAAAACATTTCTGTCCAGCTGCATGCCCTTTCCACAAGATGCAAACGTTCCTCGCAGTACCTGTGGAGGTCGCTACCTATTTTCATCGAGGAATATTTTTAATTTTGCATTTGAACATCTTTTAATTTACCAAAACATAAACAAGACCGCTACATCCTACTGCTCTTGCATTTGGACATCCTGATTTAAACGCCCTCAGCCATCAGGATTTAGGATTTGGTGGTTGTTTCGTAGAGTATTGTCCCCTGCTTCTTTTACTCTGGAGGAGCAGACGTGCATTTCGGACTGGATCCCGCTCGTCTACGACCCTCTCCTGTGAGCAAAAATAGGAAACAGGACCAGGCCACAGATGAAAAGAGTGTGACAGTGCTAGATCGGGATTTGTTCTTGATTGGTGTTCTTAACACGGAACGTCATGTGTCCGACTTTCAATATCTCCGCACAGAAAAATGCAACAAAAACACGGAGAGGAAAAGTTGCAGACTGTTTAACGTGGAATGCCAAAGAAAGAGTGTTTCATCTGTTTTTCCTCAAGCCTGCCACTGTTACTTGACTCGTACTTTCCACTTGAAATTCTGATTTGTCCTTTGCAGAGACCCGAAGATCGACCAGTTGCACCTCCTCTGATCCGGCCTTTGCTCCTTTGCTTTCCTTTCCCTCTTTACCTCGGGCCAAACTTCCAGTGCTGTTGCTCTTCTTGACCAGCGGGGGCACCAGAGAGCTCGGCGAGAGCAGTGATGTTAATGAAAGGCTGCTCAGTGTTTCTGAAAGCTGTTCGCTGTTTGCAGCTTTGCTGGACCCGTGTAAAGGGGCTAAGGAACCCTGGCAGCTGCTCTGGACTCCTTTATTACTATGGAGTTCAAAGACGGGTCTCAGTGTCTCTGTGGAAAGTCCTCTGTTGGGTTCCTGTGATGATGAGACGCTGAAGCTAAGCCCCTCCTCCATGGTGGTCTGCAGACTTCCCTCTGAGCTGCCCGTGGCCAGGGAGGTGTCGCTGTGCGAGGCGTACTGGTAAAAATGAAAGAAAAAAAAAAGAAAGGACATGCTGTTAACAAAAGTACGCAAGAACTGTGATTCTAAGAAAATTCACTTTATTTCCTATAACACCTGCATTTATCTTCACAATAGACCTGACTTTACAAGATTTACTATGGTTTTTATTCATACACTCCTTGCCTTGTGTTTTTCATATTGTTCTAGCCTCTGAGACAGTCAGGTTATTGTTTATTGATAAGAGGCTTTAAGAGCCAATGCTCACCTCAACAGCTCTAACAGCTCTGTGACTCTGTGACTCTGAAGTCCGAGCCTCACCTCCCAGTGACCCTAGTCCATCTTCCACCAGGACCTCTCTTATCTCCTACCGATTAAGATATGACATAAACCTCTTACTAACACCACCCTCAACCTCTGTCCTAGCTCCTGCCCTAGCAGTAGTTCATGTAAAGGCTCCAGCCTGAGATGTTGTTTTGGTCAGGTACCTGTATTGACTTTAATCTTGGTTAGAAGTGCAGCTTGAAAAAGGGTTCAGGGATGGTGGGGGATCTAGTCCATGCCCGACTCTTGGTCAAGGGTTCTGTCAGGCTCCTTACTCAATCCTAGCCTTAGTCTATGATCTGCATTAATCTCTATAAAGGCTACAGTCCCTGATCCATCAAGGCTCCAACCTCAGTCTTAGTTTTGGTCAAGCCTCAAGCCCTGGCTGTGAGCTCAGGTAAGGATCCAACCTTATCTGTGGCCTTGGTTGAGGCTCCAGCACAAGTGTAGCTTATCAAGTCTCTGATCACTTTATCTATTTAGTCTCCAGTCCTGGACGTTGGTCAATGCTGCAGCCTCAGCTTTGAGCTTTGTCAAGAAAAATCCAGGTGTGATCTCAGGCCTGGCACCATAACCGTCCACAATCTTCTCCAGGGCTCCAGCTCTGGCCTGAGGCCATTTTAACATTAGACAGGGTTAACTGTACTGTGCCTAGTACGATTGCTCCCTCTGTCCACTCCCCCTGCTGGCCAGTGTTCACATTATTTTGGCACTCTGTTCTCGGGCACACTTGTGTATTTACATTCTCTGATACAGCAGGTGGCAGTATGCATCTACTTGGTTTGAGAAGAAGAGAATGAGGAAGTTAACTATCACGCTATGCCTAATTTTAATGATATTTGGGAAAAAAGAGTCAAGAGTGAGTCTTTCACATGCCTACCTACTGTATCAGCTGTGGCTGTGTGGGTCAGAAGATTAGATTGGCGCGTGCTACACCAGAGGAGACAGACAGCACTGATGAAGTCACGTCTAAACAATGATCTTCTTCCGTTCTCAGGTATGACTGGCTTCCATATCTGATTCAATCCATGCCTGAGGACACCATATCGTCCTCTTCAAGTGGACTCGAGCTCGGTTCCCGAGTGTATCTGATCAAAATGAACCAGACTTTGGGGTGTAGTCTTCTCCGAAATGATCGCGGGCCTGTTCAGACGTGACTTCATCAGTGCTGTCTGTCTCCTCTGAAATCTCCATGTGCATGTAGGACGCGCCAATCTCATCCTCTGATCCACACAGCCACAGCTGATACAGTAGGAAGGCATGTGAGGGACTCACTCTTGACTTTTTTTTTTCCCCGAAATATTAATGTGAAAAGACCTTTAGTCTTGATAAAGGCTCTTAGGTCTTAGACAAGGATTTGGCTGCTCTGGTGACGTCCTACTTCCAAGTGATATCCTGAGAAAGCACCTGTCCCGGATGTGTCATAAAGTCTGTCATGTAACATATGTCTGATAAAGCACACTTCATGTTTTTTATCTTAATATCAAGTAATGTAAGGCATCACAATATTAAATGTTATAACCGCTATTATGTGGAGTATTGTGTAATTTACCTTGACACTTATGTCACTAGACCTAAACTGTCAAAAGAGTTAGATTTCTTGTATGTGCATCCACACACTCCACCTGTGCAGTGAGAAGTTCAATGTTGGCCCCAGGAGAGCGAAGGGAGGCCCAGGACGCCGGAGAGGTCAGCCTCAGGCCACGGGGTTTGTGACCCAGGCGAGCCCTCGGGGGTGCCGGGAGCGGCGCTGCTGCTGGATGGAAAAACTCAGCGGGTAGATGGAAGACTGCAGAAGAGACACCTCTAGTACCACCCTCAGGCCTACCACCACCACCGCTGCTGCTGCACAGGGGCCCACCTGAGAGAAACGGACAGGAAATGACTGACATGCAAATATATGAGGACTGGACAAACAGCAGCCGGGTAGCTTGACTCTGTCTATTAGACACTGGAGGAAAAGTGATGGTATTACAATCCCACACCTAGGAGTGTGTGCAGTTACTTACAAACTTGTGTAGAAATCTTACTTAAATATGGTACTGAACGTTAAGATTAAAATAGAAAGGAACCAGACAGAGCAGCGTCTACCCCACTACCTCAGATTATACATCCGAACAGGCGAGTCTAATAACTTCCACCTGGACGTGAGGTCTGGGTCAGACTCAGCAGGGATTCTGTAAGAATTAATGTTTTATTTACTTGGCGCTCTGCTGGGAACATCGGTACGCACAGCACTACTCCAGCGTTTATGTGTTTATAGACACAAAGCTAGCGATAAGCCAGAATAAATCAAACGGGGACGGCTCAGAAATCAGGCTGCGACATCAGGCTGCTGCTGGAAATGACAAGTTTTGAGGTGTTTTTTCTTTATGCTCGTCGCATCCTGATGTAGTTTTATCGTTCTGGATGGAATAACGACGCCAACGATGCTGTGTTTAACTTATCAGTTGAATATAATTTAATTACACACTTTCTAACTTTACAGATGATTTTGTTTTGCTAACTAATGCAGTAAATAATGTTTGTTAAGTAAAGCGTAAAAACAAAGTTTAACTGAAATTATTGACTTGAACAGAAAGCTGGGATTAATGAAATTAATTAGTTCTTTCTAATTCCATGTTTTCTTCCCAGCAGCAACAACAAAAACCCTGATTTTCCGAAGCACATCCAATCTCGTCCGTGGTGCAGAGACGAGCGATACGTTACCAATGCTGCGGCGGTTCGGTGTGTGTGGCTTCCGGAACCATCTGTGAGCTCCGTCCTCGGCTCTGGCTGCCTCTTCGCCGCCTGCTGCCTCCTCCGAGCTCTTCTCCATCTACACACACCATAATCACACAAAGCTCAGCTAGCGTCTTTATAGCCGCTATATTTCAACAGATCAGCGCCTGGTGTTCAAATGAGCACCGAATAAATTCAGCTCCTTCCTTCATACTGATAAATTCCAGCTATTAGTCTGAGAGTTAAAGATTATTATTCTGTCTCTGTACTCAGTACGGCCTCTTGTTCGACACGCTGAGTCTAGGCCAGGACTCTCTGTCTCGGCCTGCAGGACTTATTTATTTCATGTCTATGGTCTGTGGGCTCATTAGCGCTAGCCCAAGGTCATTTTCTCTGATTAGGGTTCGTTAAAAAGTGGCTGCCGAGGGAGATTTAAAAGATTACGGCGGTGTATAAAATGGCTGCCACAGCGCTGCCAGGCTGTTTAGGAGGGAACGGCGCAGCTCCTGACAACATTTCCTATTGTACAGAACAGATGCTAAATCATTTCCATTAGAGGCTTCATTAAGGACGGTTTTGTAAAAGTACCGACTGAGCATCGAGCATCTGCGGAGATCGGAGACGTCTCACAACTCAGCACTGCGGTTTAGTACAGAAATTCACACATCGCAGTCTGTAGAGTAGTTCGGGTACGAGCGTTAACATTAGTGTTAGGGAGGGGGCTCATCCAAATTTTCACCACAAGGTCTGGACTGATTTAGTTCAGGAACCACACACACACACACCAATGCCTATATACACAGTATAATAAAACTGTAAAGTGGGCGTCTGTACATTGAAGATATTTGTTTGTCGGTTTGTGTTTGCATCACGTAACGAGGTTTTCAGGGGTGTATTTGGCCAAGCATTATTTAATTAATTTAAATGAAAAACGCCCTTATATCATAAAAAAATCTATCTTGAAAATATCATTAGTTCATCTGAAAATTCAACAGATGGCGCTGTACATGTTTTAATACGTGCTTATGTGTGTATTTGAAATCTACTTAATAAACGCGATCTCACATCTTCATTCTGCGCACTTGAAGGTAAGATGTAAAAAAAAATTTTATTCATTCCAAAAAAATTTTTTTTTAAACGCACTTATGAGTCTGCAATTACATTCCACGCTAACGAAGTCGCTACACATCTAGTGCTAATATAATCTGAATGCACTAAAGCTTAACAATCACTAAACTATAATAATTTGCAGTATAATTGATTAGTCTGTTAACTAATAGTGAGTAAATATTAAACTGAATTAATTAACAGTATTTTTGAAAGGCACTGAACGTTTTTATTTTATTTGTGTTTCATTTTCATAAAGGCATTTAATTACTTAAATGATTTCATATTTTAAAAAAGCATACTTAATTGTTATTGGTTAATTTTTGATCCAGTTACATTAGAGTTCAGAGGAAACTTATGATTTCTAAACTTCTGTAAGTAACGTTGCTGGGAATCACAACACAAGAGGCCGGTCTTTCAGCACTGGATCTGACCTGATAAACGTTCTGCTCGTCCAGGACGAGGTCATCAGGACGCGCCGGCGAGGCAGATCTGTCCGAGAGTCGCTCCGATCTCAGAGACGCTTGCTCCAGCTCGGCCATGTGGATGTGCTGCGTGGAAAGCGTGAACCGTTACTGTGTATGCTGTATCGTTATTCGTAAGCGTGAGTGATGGAGAGTGACGTGGCCGTACCTCCTCCGGGTGACTCTCGCAGTCTTTACGCGATGATGGAGACGAGTAGTGATGGAAGACGGAGCCCGAGAGCTTGTCAATCAATAACATCTCTCCATCAAATGTGTCTTTAATGAGCAGAGACACGCTGTCCAGCCATATGTTCTCCTGGCGCGCACACACACACACACACACACACACACAATGTCCGATAGTCAATGATGAGCAGGTCTGTGACTTTACAGTGAAACAGATGGACATTTAAGATGCACCAAGTGTTCTGTTAACAATAAGCACTAAATAACTGAGTCTGCTGATAACACCAGGGTTCCTCAGTGGTTCTCTTCATGGTCCATCCATCAAGTTGATTCAACTGACTAATCCTCCATCCATCTATTCACTGACTGACCTCTTCATACACACACACACACACAATATATCCGTTATCACACTTTCTATCCATTCTTCCAATCGTTCATGCTTCATCCAGCATCTGTTTCTCCACTTATTCATCTAGTCTCTCTAAGTCACGTTTATCCTCCATCCATCCTGTGGTTCCGTAGACATTTATCGGTTACAATATCATTTATCATTTATTACGCATCGAGCTATAAATCACTTTATTTATAAATTACTACAAAAAGTACTGTAACGTGTTGTTGTTGTTTGTCACTCTGTAGCTCTTTGTCTAATTCCATCTCTTAGTTAGCTAGCTGGTTCCAGTAAAGTTGTGCTGTTGCGTGTGTGTACCGTATCACCTCGGTCCTGGAGGAACGTTGTTTCGTGTCACTGTGTGCTAACAGTATACGGTTGGAATGACAATAAAAGCCGGCTTGACTTGACTTGACTTTCTCACCAACTTTAATTAGCGATCCAGCGGTTCCTCACAGTGCAGCCATGAACGACGTCACTCTGGTCCTCGGAGCAGCAGAACTCTGACACGGCTCCAGAAACACCTTCAAACACAGACCTGAACAAACTCTCAGCAGAGCGAGCCGCGCAATTCCTCTGGATTCCTGGCACGTTCCTCATCAGGGATTAATCGCACTCTGGATTATTTCCCCTGCCGGCTGTGTTTATTACATCACTGGCGCCTCGTTAAGGGCACGAGCTGAGCGTCTACACCCGAAAGCAATTAGACACAAACGAGCTGTTTAGAACAGGACGCGGTGTCATCGGTCCAAACGCCGAGCATATAAACACCGCATTCTGCTCGTACTGCAGCCGTCAGGGAACGTTTACACACCTCTCACCGACTGATAGTCATATTCTAACATTAATCTCAGTGCCTATCCATAGTCATTTCTCAATCCAGTTTCTATTCATCCAATCAATAATCATCTCCATCCATCCATCAATAATCATCCATTCATATTCATAGGTCATATTCTTCCATGCCTTCATTATTTCCATCCCTTACTTCCATCCATCAGTTCAAGGTTGCCCACCCATCCTTTCCTTCTTTACCTCCAGTGTCCATCGGTCCATCCATGATCTTATCCGTCCATCATGTCAAGGTCATATGACATCCATCCATCCATCCAATGTTATATTCTAATATCATCCATCTCTTTGTCCATCCATCCAGTGATTTTTCCATGCTAGTCCTAATCTATCCATCCATCTGTCTATCATCCCTCCAAACACCACACCCTATATATAATCCATCTGTTTTTCTCCTATAATCTCGTCCCAGCTGTGGAGGATGAACAGATGGATGGAGGGAAATTATCATGTTAGAAAATAATGTATGGATTGTGAAGTATGTATGTTTAAAGCCTTCTGTATTCCTGACCTCTGACCCCAACTACAACAATCTGAGCTATCTGTAATGGTTGTGCCAAATAAACACTCATCCTCCTCTTCTTCTTCCTCTTCTTCTTCCTCTTCTCATTAATAGAATAGAGCCACAATGACTCACACATTTAAATTTAAAGTTTAGAAATAAATGAATAAAAGAGATGAACGTAAGGCTGCAGTAAAGAAGCTCCTCGTGTGCGGCTCGACCGCGGGGAAAAGACGGCGCTCATAAATTTAGATTTGTTTGTTTACGTCTGTCAGTTCACTCTGTTCAGACAAAACGACCTGCAGCTTCTAAACGAGACTGGGACAGAGAGGGGACGGGCTCAGCCTGTCTGTCTGTCTGTCTGTCTGTTATTAATCTGCAGTGTTTATATCTGTGTTAGACAGTGAAACATTTATACAGAGCGTGCAGTATCACCTGTATACTGTCTCACCCCGCCCCCTTCAAGATTTAAAGGTGCTTTATGAGCAGGACAAATTCGAACATCTGTGTTGCCAAAGTTCATAAATAAATTAGAATAAAATAACTAATTTGTAGATAGAGTAGATAGATTAAAAAAGAAAAAAAAGTAATTAAAATGTAATAAAAAAAATAAATTAAATAAAATAGTAAAACTAAAATAGTATATAATAATTATATAATAATAAATAATTATATAAAATAAAAAGAGTAACAAATTTAGCTCTGCAGTCAAAAATAAAGTGACAAAGTCAATAAAGAAGAAAAGCAGAATAATAATAATAATAATAATAATAATCTCTCTCTCTCTCTCTCTAGTGACGGAGGAGATTCTCCTGTGCCGAGTTCATTAATTAACGCTCAGCGAGAACATTAGTAGCGACCTGTTAGTGTGAATGCGGTGCTAAAACGGGTTCTTCAAATTAATTACTCCAAAATGTGCACTTAACGTCTGGACTCTCTCTCCTCCCACTTCTTTTCTTTCTATCCTCTTTTCATTCCCGACTCTCCCACAGCGTCTCTCCCTCGTCCTCATCAAACACTCTTTATCCTTTCATGTACACAATCCTCTTTAAAGTTTATATATAGAGATCATTTTTCATTCAAATGAATCTGATCTTAATGACTGCAGAGAAGAAGAAAGGAATCAACACTCTGATGTAACTGAATGTTAATTAATATTTGATGATATGATTCGACTTCAGCCCAAAGGAAATATGTCTGAGTTTATTGAACAGTAATAATAATAAAGCCAGAGTCCTCGTTGAGCAAGTCAAGTCAAGTCAAGTCAAGTCAGGTCAGGTCGGTGTTTATTGTCATTCCAGCCCCACACAGCTCCTCCAGGACCGAAGTGCTACATACAACATGAATGAACAAAACTAGCAAAGACGCAACCTGATTAGCTGACTAGCTAGGACGGCAACGTAACACCATAAACAAATGAACAAAAGTATCTAGAACTTTACAGAAAGACAAAAAAGACAATAGAAAGTGGACGTGCAAACAGAGGTGACAACATGACGATGCAACAATGCAACACGCCCAGACTCCGTCCTCGTCTCACTCCTGAACGTCTCACTGACGCGTCTGAAGCCGATCTTGATAATTCCGCTCATTTCACGCGTCCTCTTCCTCCTCGTCCTCCTCCTCTACCACTCGACCCCCAACATCCTGGAGCTCGCTGGTTCAAACCGCTGGTTCTACACATATTGATGTAAAGCGTGTTAAGCTTACTGACTCGCTAACGCTAACTGGCTAGCTTAATTTAGCTAACTCACTAGCCGAGTGAAGACGGATGTATTTACGACTTTTCTCTTTTTGCTGAACAATATCTGAAATGTTTGCTCATCTAAGCCACGCCCCCATCCACGCCCAGTCACACCTAACCACACCCTTATAGACTTGTCCAAGTAGGTCAAAATCAAAGCTTAAGAGCTCAGGCTCAGTCAGGTTAATGTGCACAATAACAAAAAGCGATCTTCTCTGTCTCAGTTCAGTTTGACGTCTCTGAGCTTCACCGCCGGGACTGTAAGTGTACAGAATCACCAGAGAGGAAGAAAAGGAGAAGTATTATTAGATATAATAAATATACATTTCTCCTTCTCTCGAGCTGTCTCTCTCAGTCTTCCCTTTTCTTTTCACCCCTCCCTCTTTCTCTCTCTTTCTTTCTCTCTCTCTCTCTCTCTGTTCCTCCTGATTTATTTGGATTTGAACCTGAAGCTCATCTCTAATTTTCCGCTTCGCTGTGACGAGCGCGCTCCTTGTTTTACGGATTTATTTTTCGTTTCATGCTGCACTCAGTTCTGCAGCAGCTGAACCTCAGATTTCTATTTTCTGTGATGGGCAAGTTCATGCCTGCACACACACACACACACACACACACACACACACACACACACACACACACACACACACACAGAGCATGCTCTACGTTTCAGCTCTCCTTCTGCTCTCACTTACATAACCACACCGGATAAAAATGGACCCGGAAAAACAATTATAGCTTCGGTTACCTGACACAAACTCTGAGTGTGTGTGTGTGTGTGTGTGTGTGTGTGTGTGTGTGTGTGTGTGTACCACAACAGTTGACATGCTGTACTTAGCATGTAGGTGTGTGGTGTTTTATTTCCTGCAGGTCAGTGTGCGCTCCCGAACATCTTTAAAATGTGTGTGTATGTGTGTGTGTGTGTGTGTGTGTCCATGTCACCAGGGCTGACACGGGACTGTTGCCATGGTGACAGAAGTCAAGTCCTAATGAAAACTCCTCTCTCTTGTCTTTGTGCTTAAATGAATCTGTGAGCAAACACCGAGCTTTTGAGCAGAGAGCTACACTCCACGCTTTCACTCGTTTATCTGTCCGTCCATCTGTTTACCTCTCCAGCCATCTGCACACCCATCCGTCAGCCCATCTGTCTCCTCTATTTCAGAAGGATAAAGCAAGACTCTCAGGACTGTTGAGTCAACAGAGGCCAAGAATCAGTTCCTACCTCCATTCTTCCAAGGATCACTTCATTAAACCATTCATATGTATACACACCCATCCATCCCTCCATCCACACACCCATCCATCCATCCACCCACCCATCCCTCCATCCATCCACACATCCATCCATCCACACACCCATGCATTTATCACCTTGTCTAGCTATTCATCTGTATATCCATTAATCCATCCATCCTGTACTTCTACCCATTCACCCATCCACTCATACATTATTCCATACATCCATCACTTCATCCATCCATCCATCTTTATATCCAACCATCTACCGTCCATCCACTCTCCAGCCATTTATTCATCTGTATTTCCATGGATTCATCCATCCATCAGTTCATCCAGTGATTTATCTTCCTATCCATCCATCAATCCATCTTTATCAAGTCAAGTCAAGTCGGCTTTTATTATCATTTCAGCCACATACAGTTCAGTACACAGAGAAACGAAACAGGTGTTGTTAGAGCTACACACAAACATCATCACTTTACAATGTAAATTAACAAAAGCTAACTAGATAACTAAGACACCTAATTAGCTGAGACAAAACAGAACAACACCATAAATTTACAAACAATTAAGGACTATACAAAAAATGACAACATAACGTGAATGTGCAAACAAGAGCAACAGCACGACACGACATACGACACGACACACGACACAACACACGACACGACACACGACACGACACACGACACAACACACGACACAATCCAATACTGTAATAATGAGGTTATGAGTTGAGGTGGTGAGATGAGAACAGGAAACATTTCTTGCAATTAGCAGCCAAGATATAAAAACAGTTCTTGTGCAAATAAGAGGAATAAATGTTCTGCAAAAATCTATTTCAGGTTGATATGTGAGATGTCTGGATGGTTGTTCATCAGTGTGTTTGTTGTATCAGTTAAATTCCATTGTTTTGAGGTGACTGAGTTTATCGGAGTGAGAGTGTTTGTGTGTGTATCAGTGTGTATCATACCCACAGACCCACCCAACTACCCGCCCAAATAACCCACCCACTCACCCACTCACCCATCCATCCATCCCTTTATCCATCCATTCACCTTATCCCACAGTCTGTGTCTTACCTGTACAGGTGAGTAGAGTTTGTTGGAGCTGTTGCTTTTATGTTCTCCTGGTGAATGTGGTGCAGCTCCAGCACTTCCTCCACTTCCTCCACCTCCCTGCTTTTCTCCTTCTCCTCCTCTCTTCCCTCCTCCAGCTCCTCCTCCTCCTCCATTTCCTCCAGGTGCTCCTCCACCTCCAGACAAACCTCCCATACAGCAGAGGGCGCCGTGCGCCAGCTCCAGTTCGATCTCTGCGTCCATCTCGGCCTCCTCCTGCGCCTCCTTGTTGGAGTCGTCGAGGTGCTTCATTAACACGGCCACCACCACGTTGATGAGGACGAACTGCGCCGTCAGCACGAAGCTCACGAAGTACAGCGGCGAGATGAACTGCAGACTCGGGTTACAGTTATACTCGCCCGGGGGGCACTCGCGAAGCGTGTCCTGTACACACACACACACACACACACACACACACACACACGTTATACACGCGTTACACACACTGATGCGTTCTTAACCCTTCCAATCAAGAACATTTACTAGTGTTGTTCCAGAACAGCTGACCTTAATGTCTTATAATAACATCTGATTGTTACTGATGTTGCTGTTGTTACTTAATTATGTAATTTCATGTATTTTATAGTTTCGAAATCCAGCGTATTGTTACAGAATGCAGAAAATAAATCACTAAACAAAAACAAAGTAATTGCGAGTGATCCCAAACGTTTGAGTCTATATACTGTATGTATTAATTGTCCATTTCCCAGCTGAACTTCTCCTACAGGTCTTATCTTTAAGAAATGACAAAATATATATATATATTCTTCCCTGAAAATGTATTTACTTTTTAATAATATTAAAAATAGTTCGAAATGAGCAGTTGTATTATTTTTCTTTTTAATAAACATTTTTTTAAAATAAATGTATTTTTAATCCCTTTTTTGTGCTGCATGTCTGATAAAACATGAGAAAAATAAATAAAAATATTAATCACATGTCCTCCAGTTTTATTTTGCACATTCTCAATTTTAAATGATAATTTTAATTCATACACATTCACATTTCATACAAACTTAAATAATTCTTTTGATTGTGTAAAGCTGCTTTGCGACAATGATAATTGTTAAACGCGGTGTACTGTACAAATAAAATTGAACTGAATTGAATTGGTGGCACGGTGGTGTAGTGGTTAGCACTGTCGCCGTGCACCGCCAGGGTCCGGGTTCGATTCCCGTCTCTGTGTGCATGGAGTTTGCATGTTCTCCGCGTGCTTGGTGGGTTTCCTCCGGGTTCTCTGGTTTCCTCCCACAGTCCAAAGACATGCAGGTTTGGTTAATTGCCGTTCCCAAATTGTCCGTAGTGTGTGTGTGTGTGCGCCCTGCGATGGATTGGGCACCTTGTCTAGGGTGTGCCCCGCCTTGTGCCCTAAGTCTCTTGGTATAGGCTCCGCCCCCGTGACCTTGAATACAGGAGTAGGCAGTATAATGTAGATGATGATGAGTGAGTGAATTAAATTTAATGCTTTAATTATTTATGTGCACAAACACAGGGGGTAAATATTTTTGCATCACTCCTTGGTCTTCTTTCTTACTCTGATTGATAAATGGGAAATTTGGAAAGAAGCAAAACAATATAAATAAAGAAAATAATGTGTATGGTTCAGATAAGAGTGTTTTTTTCTTCAATAAAAAGTTTCCAGGATAATTCCTCCTCTGCTCCCTGAGAGACGAAATCACATCTCAGCTGAAATATGACGAGACTATAAAAGCATCAAACTCATAAACACCAGCGTTTGCTGCTTTTCGGCTCCGATCAGTCAAACCACAATCGCATTTCAGACGTCCACACCGCGAGACGTGGGTCTGAGGCACGCTTCTCATCATCAGACTGAAATACTGTGAAGTACAGAGAACCGGAAGAGAACCGGCGCTACCTTCATGATGCCGTTCCAGTTATCACCCGTGGACACTTGGAAGAGCGTGAGGAACGCCATGCCGAAGTTCTCGAAGGTGGCGTGTCGACTCATCCCCTCGCATGGGTAATCCTCATTACATACTGCAACACACACACACACATGATCAACAGCGAACACACTCTCAAACGTTCAGAATCTCGATGTCCCTTTATGCCCTTAATGTGTTTTTTTATCACTATGTAGTATTTTTCTAAGTGTAGCTTTTTATTGGATACTTAAAAAAACCTTACAAACCATAAAAGAACTCTTGGAGAACCATGTATAAAAAAGTGGACACTCAAATTATATAGAACTTTATGAGTTCTTTGCTTGTCCTATTGGCGAACGCCTCAAGGCTACAGTAGAATCAATCACAGTCCAGCAGAAATGATCCTTCTGAGAAAAATAAACGTATGCTTGAAGAAGCGTTTCCCCTGAGAGAGTACAAACACATTCACAGCCAAAAGTGGAACCATTCAGTCCTGTAAGTAGAACCATTAAATACACCATTAAATAACCTGAGAAGAGCAGCTGTATTCAAATCCTTAAAGGGGTTTTCTGTCGTCTGAGTGGGGATCCAGATGGGTTCTGTGTGGAACCCCAGAGTCTACTTTTCAGAAATGGTACAAAGGAGACCAACTTAGGAGGCTACAACCCATTAATTATCCAACAAATCACTAAAGAACCCTAAAGAACCCTTCATAAGAACTCAGGAAGCATCAGTGCTGGAGAACCCTGAGCGATCTAAAGGGAAATAATAACCCACTGTGGGAACTCTTACAGCTCTAAGTGATGTAATAAACTAAGAGGGAGTGTTCGGGCCGCTCGCTGCAGCGCTGATCTCTGATAAAAAGTGACTAATACTTAATAATTGCTTAAATAAAGACTCTATAAGCTGTATTTGAGAAAATGCTGGTGTTGTTACCGAGTTCTCCGAACAGTTCGACTCCCAGCGCCGCGTAGATGAAGAACAGCAGCATGAAGAGGAGGCCGAGGTTTCCCACCTGCACAATAAAACACAAACACGTCCGATTTAGATAGAAATTCCTTTTTTAATATTAAAAAAAGAAAAATTGAGCCAGAAAGAACACCAGAGGGAGGCTGAGTCGGGGAGACGAGGGGACGCACCAGACAGGACGTAATAAAGAAGAATCGCTCGCGTCCCCTCGGGCACCATGAAATATTCAGAAACGTCCGAGTCATGCGAGGGGACGCGGCGCTCGTGTAAAATATGATGTGATTAAAGCAGTCTGCAGGTCACTCACATGGACACACACACACACACACACACACCGACACACACCTGCATTTAATAAAACACTACTTTAATAACATGATTATAAATAACCAAGCTACAGCAAACACACACACACACACACACACACACGCACGCACACGCACGCACGCACGCACACACACACACACACACACACACACACACACACGAACCACCTCCAGCTGCTAGGGCTAAAAAGAAACACTATAAAAAATGCAAAGTGAGCGCTAACAGCACGCCTAAGTGCCTCTAATTACCCAGAAAAATTGAGCTAAACGCACAAAATGTTCAAGTTGCAATGCTAATTTGCAAAACGCGCACAATGCTGTCGATCATTTAATCATTTCAAATCTCAGCAAGGCTTATAAACAAGCAGCTGAGTGTTGGTGTGTTGCTGAAGCACATGGAGCGAGTCCTCCTCGCCTCGTCTGCGGGTCCAGACGCTTCCTCTTATTCATTACATCACTGTGAAATTCAGGTTTAAACACCAACGTCCGCTCATTTCTCATCTACCTGGTGGAACAGAATCTCTCTGCACCATGCGGTAAAGTGTTCATCTGCACTGCTCGCCCATTCAACTCATTCATCTCACTAAAGGCACGCACGTGATGAGTCACATGACGAGAGTCACATGACCATGCTTTTGAGTTATCTGAATCATTTATGCTGAGTACACTAAAGTTACTTAAATATTACAGCGAGTCACGTTGACATGATTCTTTTTAGTGATTTGAACGGAATTTTGCTCAGTACGTTGATTTTCATGATTGAATAATTTTTGAATTATTGAGTTTAATAAACTAAAATTATAAAAAATATTATATCGATACATCAATACTTCAGTACTTCAATAAAAAGGTATATCCACACTGATGATTCATTAAGTGATTCAAACCGTTTACTTTAGAACACAATGAGTGACAGTAATCATGATTATTTTTATTTAATCAAATCATTAAGCTCAGTACACTAAATGCTAAATGTATTCACATACCACAGTGAGTCAGAATGAAGTGATTCCTTTTTAGGGATTTGAATCAATTTTCTTCAGGACTTTAAGTATTATAAGTATTGATGATTAATTCTAGTGATTACAATTATTTATCTTAGTAAACTAAACCTCTTCAAATATTTTAGCGATCCATACTGATCCAGTGCTTCTTTTAGTTTATTTATCTACACTAGTTATTTAGAATTTATATTCAGACTAATAATGATTCATTAAGTGATTCAAACATCCGCTTTACTTTAGTACAATTAAACATTACAGTACACTAGAGTCTGTAGAGGATTAGAGTCACATTGATAATAAGTCTTTTATAATAATCTTTTTATAATCATTTTTGTTCAGTACACTAAAAGTAATGAGTTATTACAGTGAGTCACACTGACATGATATTTTTTAGTGTATTGAATCATTCAGTTTAAACTTAATCAAATATTATATTAAATCAAATTAATAAAAATATTTTTTAATTATTTAGTTCAGTATGTTAGCTATTCAAATATTGTAGTCACATTGATAATGATTCATTAAGTGATTCAAATGATTCATTTTAGTACAATAAACCTATTTAAAGATTACACGCACTCACTGATGATGATTCTTTTTAGTGATTCAAATCATTAAGCTCATTACACTAAAAGTATTTAAATATTAAATGGGCCGCACTGATAATAATTCTTTTTAGTGAATTATACGTTTGCTGAGTTTAATAGTTGTTTAAAGATTATAAAAATCATACAACATTTATTTTAGTGATTTTAGTGAAATCATTCTAATATTTCATTGAGTCACACTAATAATGATTTGAGTGATTTAAGATGAGGAACTTATTCAAATCCTTTAGACGTGTCACATGACTGTGGTGCAACACAGTTTTATTAACATTATTCTCTCTCTCTC